>BLBF01000066.1:975485-1025190 GCA_015471245.1 Laticauda colubrina | reverse complement strand
CCCCCCCCCGACAGCTGCACTCCCCATGCCGGCGGACTTGGAGGATCCCCTGTCACAAATGGAGGAAGAAGCAGCAGGCACCAGAGGCCAACTCACCCCCACCCCCAGCTCCACAAGATGCAGGCAGAGAGGCAGACTGGAGGGCCAGAACCACAGTGTCCTGTTGGAGATCAGGGACACAATGAAGACCAGCACAGAACTTCTCTCTCAACTGGTCCACTTGGACAGAGGATCCTCGGGCCGCCACACCTTCATCACCTACATGAGCCATACCCTCAGGGACCTGCCCGAGGCCCAGTACCAGGTGATGAAGGAGAAGATAACAGCACTTATGCACAACAAAGCACTTATGCACAATAACAGCACTTATGCCCTCAAAGCCCAGCTGAAGCTGCTCCTACCCAGTCCAGGTCTGTTCCTCCACCCCAGGCGATGTCACAGCCCTTCCACAGCTTTCAACAGACCCTCACCTACCAAGACTACGACTACCAGGACTTCCCACAGCAGAAGCAGACCTTCCCAGTCCAGGCCCAGGTTCATCGCACACCACAGACTCCAGTCCTCACCCAGATGCAGACCAGACAGCCCCACTACAGTCCTCCTTCCTCCACCCCACAGCCAAGCCTGTCAACGGACAATCTGTCATCAGTCTTGGGTCTCACATCTCAGGTCCTTGATGAAGGGCCTCTCAACCTCACGGGACTGAGTCAGCTCTCGGACAGCTTCCTGAACACACCATCCCCTGTTGTACTCTTGGGGCCAAGCACCCCAATGGCGCCTCAGAACAGCACTCAAGCCACAGCCACTTCCACAGTCCCTGCCCGCTTAACAGCGGAGACCATGGACATGACTCAGAGTGACTGAGAATAGTGTCAGAGACTGAGTTGTACTTGTTCAGTTTATTTTTGCTTAAGACACTTTACTTGGATCATTTTGCTTTTTTAATAAAGTCATAAAGTTTACCTAAGACAGTTAATAAAGGTTATCTTTGCTTAACACACTTAATTCTCTTTACTTGGTTCATTTTGCTTATTCAATAAAGTCATAAAGTTTACCTAAGACAGTTAATAAAGGTTATCTTTGCTTAAGACACTTGGTTCATTTTTTTTGCCTTAGTAAAGTGTTGGTGAAAACTTTTAACAAATGGTTAAGCCTTTGCATGCTTGTGGGATAGATAAGGATAGTTGTGGGATAGATAAACCTCCAGTGCAAGCATAGTGGGACTGTATGGTCCCCCATCCCAGCTGCCACACATATGGACCTTTATTATCAATAATAATTTATTCATTGATCAACACATTTTAAAATAAACAAAGCTCTTTATTAATGCCCTATTCATTGTAGGACCACTCAACATACATGGCACAATCTCATCAGTGTTATGCGACAGGCTCAAGGAAGCATCCCTTAATCATCTATCATCCTGTCTTGCCACTCCACTGCTCCTGCTGGGGAGTTGCACCAGTGTCTCAGTAGGTTGTGCTGCTTCTTCCCTTCACGTGAAGCTCTGTTGGGGCCTTGTACATCCACAGTGTCTATCAGGTTCCGTCCTTGCCTCCATTCACCAGGCTCCATGTCCCCATTCCCTTGTTGATGGTGGACAAGTCTGTTCTGCAACACTGGGTAGCGGGTGCGCATGAGATTGTGCAGGATGCAGCAAGCTTCCACGATGCTCCTCAAAGTCTCTGGGTCATGCTGCATGGTGGTGAGAAGTAACTGGAATCTGTTGGCCAGGATGCCGAAGGTGTTCTCCACCACCCGTCTTGCCTTGGACAGCCTGTAGTTGAAGATCCTCTCTTCACAGGTGAGGTATCTTAAAGTGTAGGGCTTCATGAGGTAGGTTCTGAGGGAGAAGGCATTATCACCAATGATGAAGTAGGGCACATCTTGTGTGTCATTGGGTAAGGGGTCTGGATCTGGAAAACCCATGATGAGGTTGCGTTCCAGCCCATTCTTGAGGTCACTGGCATTGTATACCTGGCCATCTGAAGCTGACCCGTTGCCTGAAGCTGACCCGTTGCCTGAAGCATCGATGTACATGAACTTGTAGTCAGCATTAACCATGGCAAAGAGGATGATACTGAAGA
Organism: Laticauda colubrina; assembly: GCA_015471245.1. NCBI lineage: Eukaryota > Metazoa > Chordata > Lepidosauria > Squamata > Elapidae > Laticauda > Laticauda colubrina. The sequence continues at coordinate 1,023,103 of BLBF01000066.1, read as the reverse complement.
AGCCTTTGTAGTTGAAATAAGCGGACCCTGAGTTGGCTGGAGCTTTGCAGGCCACGTGCTTCCCATCTATGGCTCCAATGGTATGGGGAAAGTTCCACCTCTGATACCACTCTTCTGCAAGTTTTCTCCAGCCTTGTTCAGTGGTGGGGCACTTGAGGAGCTCCTCCACTTATTCTTCGATGATGGCCTGCACCATGAGGTCTTCATTCCTCAGCTCCACCATCAACTGGTCATACAGTCCAAACACCATTCTTCTCACGATCCATCCTCGGACCCACACAACTCTTGGACGTTTCCTTCTTCTCCTTCTGTATAAAAGGTGAAACAGTCTGAACAGGTTTTGGTTCTGGTGATGAATGATCGCAGCTACCATACGGACTGTGTCATGATCCATGGTGGAGAACAATTGATGATGTGGAAGACCAAGACCAAGGGTGAAGAGGTCTGTACACCACAGCTGCTGGACTCATACTGAGATCCAGATGATTTTCTCCCCCTTTTTATAGGAAATATCGGTAGTCCGCTAGGTGTCCTTCTACATACTCTAGACATACTGCAGACATCCTAAATATACGAGATACATCCCAGATACAAACGTTTTGTCCGTTTTAATCCTTTATATACGAGATGCATCCGCTTACATCCTTTCTATTTCCATGCTACTAACGCTGTGTAGACATTCTGTGCACCTTTTGTTTCCTCCCTCTTTCCATTTTCAGCTGCAGCAGATGTGAGTTGAGGTGATGGCCATAGGATGCAGAGAGGATACAGCGGACGTTTAATGGATGATAATGGACATAGAACGTTTGTTGCCCGTATATGTCGCGGATGTACATCGTACGTGGCGGAAAGTTCATCCGTTCACAAAGTTTTGTGCAGCTCAAAACTTCTTGTGCAGATGAAATTGCAGTGGACGGATGCTCGAGGGATAGAGCGTATGAAACACGTATGCAATGAGTACACAACGGATGCATAGCGTTTTCCAACGGATGGCAAGCTTTTTTTAACGTTTTACATCCTCTTTGCATCTGTAAGTGCAGTGGGACAGGGCCTTTATGCTATCTTTGAAGAACACAGTGAAAATAATTTGTATCCGTGGAACCTAAACTAAGGAGTAACTCGAAAGTATAGTTGGATTAGAATACAAATTTGAAGCTTCAGTCTCTTTTCCAACTTCTAACTTCACTCCCACTGATAGACTCTACTTTCAAAGTAAGTCTCCTGCTCTGACAAGATAGTCTTGAATAAGAAATCATACCTTGGTGAGTTCGCCAAGATGGTTGAGGGCCCCCAAGGCATACAGCTGCTCTAATGCCAATACTAGAGTCTCGTGGGGTGGTGGATCCATGAAATCAAAGTGAATCAAATCATTGATGCCTGAAGAAAGGTAAGAAATACAATCGGCTAAGTATTGCATGTACAAGGTACTAGTTTCTGTAAGATCTTGAGCCTAGATATTTCCATCTTCTATAATAAGATAAATCTTCTGAAATTTAACCCTTAAAAATGATTCAACTTCCACTGTAACGTATTCTAAGATGGAGCATGCAATACCCATATTTTTGTAATGTATTCTATGATGGTGCATGCAATCCTCATGTTTTACCACCCAAGATTGCCAAAATACACACCTAAGCTTTTGAGAAGAAGCACTACATTGCCAAGGTTGGTTCTCTGAATCTCTGGCACTGTGGTTTCCTCCATCTCATTTTTGTACGCCCAGGCTGTGTAGAGACGGAAACACTTCCCTGCAGCCACACGGCCTGCCCGACCTGCTCTCTGATTGGCAGAAGCCTGATGGAGAATATGAAGTGTGTGTTTTTACTGAGATCAGTGAGAACTGGAACGGTTATTTCATCATATTCCAGAGTGAATATAGGAGAAAAATAACGAAGAAAATCTTAAATTTCATAGTGTTAATGGCAATAAATGTTTCTCTCATCATTTATCTTTACTACAGCTAAATTAAGATGATAATTGATCATCCATTTAATTACATCAATTCTGACTTGATTATTTTTTGTTATTTTAACATTTACATATGGCAGAAATGTAAGCTGCTCAGAATTTATGTGGATTGGCATAAACTGTATGCTTGTTAAAATCTACACAAGCACACCATCACTAGAAATTTCTAAAAGTTCTTGGTAATATTATAATGTCCACAAGGATTAAAGTGTATTTCAAAAACCTAGATTTCAGAAAATCCCAATTTTTCCTCAACATTCAGTAACTGCAATTAGAAAAGATGCTCTGATCATTTTTTATTAATGGCTCCATTATCACAGGACTCAACAATAGAATTTATATGACACCATAATACTCTCTTTAACAATCCTTGCCCAATCCTTGCGTTGATCTATATGTTATGCACCCTTTCTATTTTCCTTTAGGCTCCTGCAGGATTAGAGCTTCACCATTGGTGGGTTGGTGAATACCATTACATGGATGTGTTATATTACAAAAGTGATTTCTGTACAGCTTCATAGTTTTACAGAATTATAGATCATAAATCTCTGATTTATCCTGTGATTGTTTTTTAACTGTTACCAGATTAACTACATTCTTAGCAAATTACTTCCTGCAAACAAATTAACACCAGCACAAATAAGTGAACCAGATTAAATGAGAACTTCAGATAACTTTGAAGACATTCAAGCTCAGCAAATGAGATAGATTGGATGGAGAAGGGAATGGGGACGTTAAGTACTAATACCAAATACCCGAGAACAGGGGGTAACAATAAGTGACTCCATGCCCGTGCGAGCATTGTAACTCTTCTGCTTGCAAAACCCAGGGTCAATCACGTAAATTATGCCATCTATGGTCAGTGATGTCTCTGCTATGTTTGTGGCCACAACAACCTGTGGAGAGAAGAGAAACTCATAACTCACTGTGAAAGGCAGCTACTTCTCCTAACTTAAACTTCACTATAAATCTCTTATGTTATAATACCCGAATTACATGATATGAAGGGTGCTCAAAAGAGAAGTTAGTATTTTTTAATCATGGCATCTAAACCCTGGAACAAGATGTTTTAACCATGGCAGTTTGAAGGCTGGGGAATTGTGGGAGTTGAAGTCCACACATCTTCAAGCTGCCAAGATTGAGAAACATTGTTCTAGAAGCTTGATGATGGTCTTCTGGAAGGCCTTCTATAGAGCCTTGGGGAAGAACCTATGTGCTAGCTGGAATGTGATTCTCTTAGCTAATTTATTTGCTGTAACATATCATTTTGTAGCTTATTTATATATTGCATGTCTTTTTTTTTTAACCATGGATTGTTTTTATATTTTTTTAACTCACCATGATTCAAATTGACTGTTCAAACAAATAAATAAAATGTAGAACACAACACTGATTACTGAAGGAAATCTAGCGGTAAACCTGATTTCTTCATTAAAAGCATTCTATGGAACAAACTGCTGAAAGATCTCTGCCTAAGAATTAGCTAATACAAATAAACAATACTATATGGACAAATGGCATACTGTAGGTCTCGGTAAAGCAGCTTCAAATATATTTACTACAGAGGTAAAAAAAATGTCGAGTCCTTTTCTTTCATGCTGTGATTGACTTTCTGATTTCCCCCCCCCCCCCTTTAAATCCAGGACAGTCAGTAAATTGTATTAGATCAATTACATCCCTATATTACTGACTTGAGATGAAAGAAGGTAGTGTGTGTATGCGAAATGCTGAGTATTCCTGGCAGGCTGCAAATACAGAAATAAGCACTATTCACAGACAATATGAAGACAAAGTGATTTCAAGCTAAGAGCTAGAGATGTGTTTTTTGTTTGTCTGTTGTTTTTGTGGTCTCTATTGAATGCTGTGTACAGTATTGCTCTTTGTTGAGCTTCTGTGATAGTTGGCATAGGGAGACTAAGTTAACAGCAGGCTTTAAAAGACTTCATTTCAATCTTTCCTGTAGGTAGAGAATTAAATAGCAGTCATCAGACATTATTACTCCACCCTAGGAAGATACTTGTTTTGCATTCCTTTTGCCTCGATAGTGAAATACTTGAACTGTTCAGCAAATAGAACATAACAACACTTGCGGAATTCAGAGTTTGTTCTTTTAACACTGCCAACCTGGCTGTTTTATCTCATTCTCAAAGCAAAACCTCTTCTGTTTTGTGCACACTCTTAATGTTCATCTTCTTTCAACTACTACAGCACTTGAGTACCAAAAAGAGCTCCTCACAATATTTATTCCCTTCAAGCAACAAAATAGAATGCTAAACAACTGATGTCTGAAACCATATCTCCCCAAATACAGCACTTAGGCCAAAGCTCTCCACTCTCTCTTTTTCTAAACATCTCAAATGCAACTCTCCAAATCGGGGGGGTGGTGGGGGGGGGTGGTGTCTCCAAACTGGGCAACCTGCTGACTGGGGAATTCTGGGAGTTGAAGTCTTAAAGTTGTCACATTTGGAGAGCCCTGCTCTAAATAATGAAAGCTGCACACATTGGCCCCAAATAGGAAGACCTTTCTTTCCTGCTTTATACAACCAGCTTTTACCTTCCGGGCTCCTGGTGGGGTTGGTTCAAAGATCTTGGCTTGCATGTCGGAGGGCAGATTAGCATAAATTGGGAGGATCACAAGTTCTGCGATTTTGGAGCCCAAGCGCCGGCAACGATCTTGTAACATCTCACAGCAGGCTTCAATTTCTTCCTGCCATTAAAAATGGAAGTTAAGCTCTGTTTATTATACTACAATACTGATAAGTAATGGCAGTAAATTAGGAAAAAACACAAAAGAGCTTACCTGGCCTGTAAGAAACACAAGGATGTCCCCTCGGGGCTGAGTAACATGAATCTGCAGCACTGACACCACACAGGCTTCCAAATAATCAGCCTCTGGTGCCTGAATGAAAGAGGCAGAGGGAGGACAATCAAATTACATATAGTCCTCAGTTAGTGACTGAGGTTTGTTTAGCAACCATTCGAAGTTATGCCAGTGCTGAACAAATGACAGTTACATCTAATCCCCAAAGTTACAGCATAATGAGCTGCGGTGGTGCGGTGGTTAGAGTGCAGTACTGCAGCAGTGGTGGTATTCTACCACTTCGACCCGGTTCTGCTGAGCCGGTAGCGCTGATGAGCAGTGGAGACTGAACCAGTTCTCTCTGCCACTCTGCTGTTGTGCCCACTCACCTTTATTCCCTGCTTTTGAAGCGCAGTTGCTTTGCGCTGCACAGCAGAGTGTTGTGTGGCAGCTGTAGAAGCAACAGGGAGAGTGCAAGCTTTGTGCACTCTGTGCCTGTGCAAACACCTCTGTGTTTGCGCAAAGTGTGCATTTGGTGCATGTGCGCAAAGCGCACCCACCAAGCCATGCCCACCAAACAGGGGGTAAAAATCTTTGAATCCCACCACTGTACTGCAGTGTACTGCACTGTACTACTTCTGCTGCCTGCTGTCTGCCTGCAATTTGGCAGTTCGATCCTGACCGGCTGAAGGTTGACTCAGCTTTCCATCCTTCCGAGGTGGGTAAAATGAGGACCCAGATAGTTGGGGGAAATAGGCTGACTTTGTAAACTGCTTAGAGAGGGCTGTAAAAGCACTGTGAAGCAGTATAAAAGTCTAAGGGCTATTGCTATAACTGCATGTGATCAACATTTGCCCACAGAGGCACCTCAATCCTCCCCATCTATCTCCCATTGCATCTCAGTCCTCGTGGTGCCCTCCACTCCACTGCCTCGACCTGCATTCCTCTGGCCCTACCATCCCCAGCTGACCTTTGCCATCTTCTTCCTCCCACTGCCGATGAGGCATGCCTGACCTGGCCCTTCGTGAGGTGGCTGTTGGCTGCATCAGGCTTTCTTCTCAAGGCCGCATGCACCATTCTCCAAATCACGTGTGGCCTTCACATGAGGCTTTGAAGTTTTCCAGAGCCTTGCAAGAAGGCTGCATGCAATTTGGACAAGGTTGCTTAGGATTTGGACAAGGCCGGATATGGCTTTGGGAAGCAGGTCTGGCTCAACAGGTCAGGCAGACCTTGCAGCAGTGGGAGGAGGAGGACGGCAAAGAACAACTGAGGATGGAAGGGACAGTAGAACAGCAGGTTGACTGAGGATTACCTGTCACTCTTCTTAAGTTAAATAAACACTTCATCTCCCTTAATGGTTTCTACTGTTGCTTGTCCTTGTTCCTCACTCAGTTTTTATGCTCTGGATTAGATATGCTTCTTCTATAGTAGTGGTGACTAATCTTTTTGAGCTCCAATGCCAAAAATTGTGCGCTAGCATGCTCGTACTTGCATGCCAGCACCCAGAAGGCAATGCACACACCCCACACCCCCTACGCATGCGCATATAATCCCCACCCACTCACCCCTTATTTGCACTGCGCCTCACAGCTGATTTTTGGCCAGTTTGAGGCTTTTTTCGTCCTCCCAAAGGCTTGAGGAAGGCTTCTGCTGGCCGAAAACCCATTTTGTCACTTCCAGTATTTTCAAAAAAACAGGAAGTGATGAAACGGGGATAGTTTTCGGTCTGCAAAGCCTGCAGAAGCCTTCCTCAAGCCTTTGGGAGGACGAAAATCAGCTGCGAGGTGCACGTATGCCCAGTGAGGTAGGTTTGCCTGCAGCTCATGTGCCAGCACAAATGGCTCTGCGTGCCACCTGTGGCACATGTGCCATAGGTTCACCACCACGGTTCTATTTGCTCGTTTTGCTCTAATTTTGTGAAACTAGAAAGACTTGTTATAGGGCAAGGGTATCTGAAAAATTGTAGTCCCAGTTATGGTCATAAATCAAGGACTACCTGTCGGAAATAACGATTGTACAAAAGATAAGCCAAGTTAGGAAAATCGAATAGAATGAAATCCAGGTATGAGAAGAAAGCTTGTGATGCAGTGGCAGCACACAACAGCTATAAAACGAAGAGTGGTATAATCTACAACTTCAACTTACGAGCATATAAATTCAAGTTTGGATGTAGGAATTGGCATTCTGGAAATCTTACATGATTTACTCCTCCCAGCCATGTCCACTGAGGTTTGATCACTTTGACTCTCTCTTTCCTCAGCCCTTTACACACATACAAACAAACACAAAACACTCTGTGCTTGCTAACCTTAGTGTAATAAATGTCAACAGGAAAGCGGCGCCCCGGGATGCGGAAGATGGGAGCATCGTCAAAGAAGGTGGAAAAGCGCTCGGTGTCCAGGGTGGCACTAGCAATCAGCACCTTCAGCTCAGGCCGGAAACGAGCAATGTCCTTGATCAAGCCAAACAGGATGTCAGTGTGCAGCGTGCGCTCATGAGCCTCATCTATGATGATGACGCTAGAAAGCAAGGCAGAAAAGGGTGTGGTGCTGGTTAACACTCATGCAATATTTGTACTCATTTGCAAGGGATTTTGCAGTCTTGGGTCTGTTTAAAATCAGCCCAGCATTGGCTTTTTTTAAATATATACTCAGATAGCAAGATAATTTATAGTCACTACAAAGACTACAATTTCAAGGAATCTGCAACAGAGATCATCCTTGAATCTAGATCTCTCAAAACCATAGCTTACTCATTAAGTGATCATTACTCATCACTATGATTCCACACTGCCCACCACTCTCAGAACTGTGACTTTTTTTCTAACTATGGTCCCAAAGCAAGCTCTAAAATAGATTGCACTCTCTGCAGCAATTTTAAAATCAGACCCTCACATGAAATATCATTTATTCCCCTAGATCCATCTTTGGGCTCAGCATTATGTTTGAAAACCATAGCATAGGTATGGTTTTGCTCACTCATTTCTCAATTTATTCAATGAGCAATTTTAAAATTTAGCAGTATTCTGTGGAATTTGGAAATAGTTATTTTTATCGTTAGTCGCATTGACTAATAGGTAAGATTTGAGCTAAAACAGATTTGAGTAGTGCAATTTAATTTGCTATGGGAAACCCAGCATTAACCAAAGTTATTTTGTTATAATATTTAAGCATAACATGTAGTTGGATATATTGTGCTAAATGAATATAGCAATTGTGTTTCTTTATCTGAAGTTTAGAGTGTAGTGCATGAGTAGGACAATCACTAGGAAGACAAGTAATATACTGTAAGAAAAATCAGCAGTTAGAGAAACAAAAATGCAAAAAGAATGGGAAGAAAATAATAACGGGAACTTGAAGGAAGAAACAAACCTAACCTGATCAGTAAATAAGACTTTAACTGAAAGAAGAATCTAACAGAAAACATATTCCAGCTAGATTTTAAGCAGGGAATGGGAATATGTCTAGATATTGCTCAGCTGTGTGGACCCGGCACTTGTAGGAAAAAGTTAGGAAGAAAAAATGCCAAATTGTAGCTCCTAGAATCTCCTCCTACTGGTCATTCTGGGCAAAGTTGTTGGAAGCTGTAGTTCACCAACCTCTGGTGGTCCACAAGTGTCCCGCTCCTCAAGTCAGCAGGGCAGAAAATGGACATCAAGGGGCTACATGCAACCCCCCAACATCCTGTGTGGCCCACAAAATGTCCCACCAGAGTGGGCAGGGCCAAAAAGATCAGACCTCTTTGCATTCAGAAGGAAATGGAGATAAAACAAGTGACTTAATCCTTCCTGAGTCTCAAGGAGCCCATTTTACATGTGAATACTTTTGAAGTCTCTTAAAAACACAATTTCTGTTTTATGCTAACCCAATGTTGGATGCCACTAGTGCAAGGGTGTCAAACTCACGCCATCATAGTAGCATCACATGATGTATCGAGGATTTTTTTCCCCTTTGCTAAACTGGGAGTGGGCATGGCCAGCGCATGATGCATCCGGCCCTGCTCTAGTGAGAAAGCAGAGCTCAAAAAACACCAATTGTAAGATGTATCATCCAGGAAAGAGGGCGGGTAATAAGTAAGAGCTTCCCTCCCAATGACCCCCAAGAAAGTTTATCTTGTCCCCAATAGAAATAATTTCTATTTATATATAATTTATAGAAAGTCTATTCTATGCTGCATAGCCCAGGATTTGAATTATTTATTCCACCGTTCTCTCATTCCACATTTTCCGATATGAAAATTCCTTCCTCTTAAGACATTCTATCCAAAGCCAGTTTAGCTATTTATCTGAAAACAAACCAACAAACAAGCATCATTCATTCCCCACGATTAAGCTACTAGTGCACGTGTCCACTGCTGTTACTCACCTATAGCTGCTCAGGTCAGGTTCAGTGAGGAATTCTCTGAGAAGCATCCCATCCGTCATGTATTTCAACACTGTCCGCTCTGAAGTGCAATCCTCAAAACGGATGCTGTACCCTACCTATGGGAAGGGTACAGAGCTGTCTTTATTATACACACATTTGTCCATGGAATTCTATTTAACTCAAATTAAGGCAGCCTTCAAAGAAATGCGGATAGTCCTCAACTTACAATCCCAACTGAGCCCAAGATTTCTATTGCTGAGAGAGATCATTGTTAAGTGAATTTTGCCCCATTTTATAACCTTTCTTGCCATGTTTTTAAAATGAACCACTGTAGTTGCTAAGTTAGGGACACTGACACGGTTGTTAAGCGACTCTGGGTCTCCCATTGACTTTGCTTGTGAAAAGGTGGCAAAAGGGGATTGATTGCATGACCTTGGGACACAGCAACCGTCATATATATAAACCAATTGCCAGGTATCTGAATTTTGATCATGTGACCTGCTGCAATGATCATAAGTGTGAAAACTGGCTATCAGTCACTTTTTTTCAGTGACATTGTAACTTCCAATGGGTCATTAAACAAACGATTGTAAGTCGAGGACTGCTGATATACAAAAGGAAGAAATGAATATATAAAGCAAATTCTAGTTCATCTTTCAAATTAAGATGCTGGACATAATCTGTGACAATTCTGGTGGGAGTATCTTGGCTCTTTTCAGAAAGCTGAGCGGTTACAATCCTGTTTAGTGTTTGAATGGAACCCTACCAACAAATTTGGGGGTTACATGAGAGACTGGAAATTGAAAAAAACATGCCGAAAAAGCAATGGCGAGCCACTTCCCTAATTGTTGCTAAGAAAACAATACGGACATATCCAAGAAGATAAACTGCTCTCCAAGGAAATCTTAATGCTTACAATGTTACCTGGAGAAACAGACACTGTTATGAGGTTAAAGAGTACTATGATGGCCAGCACACCACTGACTTTAGATCCATGGCAAAAAATAAAAGGTTAAACAATGGACACACTGGCTTTTATCTGAAGGTTTATGATAATGCTTACATAGAACAAGCTTGCTGGATCAACCAACAAGATGCTTAGGGGGAGGAAGTGGGGGAAGATATGTATACCCCTCTTCCATCACTGTAGATCTGTAACTAGTATCTGGGGGGTATGCTACCTCCAATCTGGAAATAAAACTAAATCAATCTCAAAACTAACTCAAGATACACTTGTCCTTCAATGTACCATTACCATGTTTTGCGGTACTGATGAATCATACATGTTTCTCACTATTTGGGTATGCACATTCTCATGCCACAGAACCAACTTTTTATCCAATGATATAGGCTGCCATTAAAATAATTATTGGACATCCCAAAATTAGGTTAGGGCTTATAAACTGGCTAAGAGGATTGGTAATATAAACTACACAGATTCATCCCTTCCCTTTTCCCTCTTCAGAACATACTTCATTTCCAAGCTTGACATTCATTTCCTGAGAAACACGGGCAGCAACACTCATAGCTGCCACTCGCCTCGGTTGAGTACAGCCAATTTTCATTCCTTTCTTGGTATAACCCTGTTAGGAACAGAGAGAGTGAGAGAGAGAATCTCCATGATTCAAGATCTCAATACCAAAGCTGTTATGTGCATAAATGGTTTGTTAGGAGTTAAAATACTATGCATACTGGGGCCACTGGATTTTACACTCAGCAGTTCATGGCCACACTCAATAATTTATGATATGAATACAATGTTTGTGTGTGCTAAAATTCTGCTCCTGCTGAGGTCACTAGATTCACGCATTCAATTCTTTATGGATTTTCTAATATGTGCACAATAGAACACTTGGGAGTTTGTCAAATATGAAAAACAGACTTGTTTCTTCTGCGTAAATCATCCTAAAGCACTGATTCAAACATTTTAATACAATAATTTTACGTACATTTTAAATATTACTAAAATCAAAAAACATTTTTCAAGAACACCTCTGGAAATGTAAACATCCAACTTGCTTTGAGTGGACAGCAAAATGTGGTGTTTTTTTTTAGAATGTGTCAAAAAGCAAGATGTGGCCAAATCAGAACACAGATACTGTAGAAAATGCTACCTTCTCCTCTAGTACTGGTTGGTACAATGTTATTTTTCAGTGGATTTTTGGCTTGCCATGAAGGTTGTGAATGATAATTTCATTTTTTTAATGTTAACATATTGTTTTACTAATTTCCTTACATACACTGTCCAAAGTTTGAACAACTGGGGCAGCTTATAAAATAAATAACCATTTGAGGGGATGTGTGCTTTTTTTTTAAAAAAAGTCCATCATTTCATTTTGATTCTTGCCCCATTAACAATTTTAACATCCTAAATTTCAGTTGGAAAGGAGGCCAGAAATTAGGAAAAAAAGCTTATGGACCAGATGTTTTTCAAACTGGAATCTCGAGTTTTGTTTGTAGCTCAGAACAATACATGTCTAAATACCCTGTTCTAAGCCTGAGCAACCCTGGGCCAGTGACCACCATAATTTCCACGAAAAGGCACTGGGGCAGAGAACAGGACAACTGAAGTCCAGTCAAAGACAACAGCATCTCAATGAACGTTTTGGAGAACCAAATTGCAATGCAGACTGAATCCTAATTATGCAGGTCTACGATTACAGAAGTAGGGTATTGGCCCCTGTTGTTTTCAGAACACCAATCCCTTGCATGAAGTAGGGACCTAAGAAGCAGCATTTCCCTCCTGTAAGCTTCACCACGGATCTCCTTCACTCCTGCAATTAATTATTCTCCCCTTTCCTATTGAGTTACCTCTTCGTACAAATACTGTGGGATTTGAGTAGTCTTGCCAGAGCCAGTTTCCCCTTCAATAATGAGCATTTGATGTTCAGCAATGGCGGCCAGTAAGTCTTCACGGTATGGGAAAATAGGAAGGCTGCGGCGCACCTCCTGGATAGACAATTTCTTGAGTTCAGCCTGGGACAGTTCTGGCTTCTCCTCCTGGCACAGAGGAAGCAGAGTTAGATGAGTTTCCCCGGATCAACAAGAACTGGTAGTGTCTCTTTGGTCCTATCTTTCCTATCCCTGGACAAAACTGATAACACAAGCAGAATGTGGAAGGCACCACAGATCAATGGCATTTATCTTTGTTTACCTGTCAAAGCTGTCAGGCGCAATCCTTCATACTGCTTGATAACAACCCAGAAACAATCTATTTGATTCCCTTAATTGATTCTATAGAGATATTGAGCTAGTAACTCTGACTCAGCTTTGAGAGTTTCCTTTGGTCACCCATATTTATGCAGCAGTTTAATACAGAGAGTGATGGCCTTGAAGGAAATATTCAGAAGCTGTAACAAAACAGAAAAGGGCAGAAGCCTGCCTTGAGCCCTGGGAATGGATACAATATTAGGAAGAGACAGGATAGCTCCTCCCTGACTCACTGGGATTTAAGAGGGAGGGGGAAAGGAAAAGAAACACACTTGCAAGATTCTGCTATTTCTATTTCTCTGCTACTGTCAAATCCTAGATTCCTTATTTATGATCTGAATAGTGTGATCCTTGATAAATAGCTTCCTTTCACTGATTCATTGAAATCAACTTCAATTTTCTAGAATTCCCTCCTGATGAGGCAGAGCTGTTTCCCCAGCTTTTGCCTCTCAAGGCTAAGTCCCACTGGCCGACGGACGCAAAACGTATGCAAAAAGGACACAGCGGACGAGCAAAATTTCAGGAGTGGCTCCATCCGTTGTCATCCGCTCCAAAAAAAGTGGTGAAAATTTGCATAAACAGAATGGAAAAGAACGGACGTGGGTAGTATGTAGCGAGGATGTTAAACGGATGTTCATAGGAAGCCTAGCGGATGTATATCGGATGCAAACCGTTCACTGCGCATCCTTTCTATTTCCGTGCTACTAACGCTGTGTAGACGTTCTGTATACCTTTTGTTTCCTCCCTCTTTCCGTTTTCAGCTGCAACGGATGTGAGTTGCGAGGATGCCCAGAGGATGCAGAGAGGATACAGCGGATGTTTAACGGATGATAAATGGACATAGAAAGTTCATCCGTTCACAAAGTTTTGTGCAGCTCAAAACTTCTTGCGCGGATGAAATCGCAGTGGACAGTTCAAAACTTCTTGCGCGGATGAAATCGCAGTGGACGGATGCTTGATGGATAGAGCGTATGAAACACGTATGCAATGAGTACACAACAGATGCATAACATTTTCCAACGGATTGCAAGCTTTTTTAACATTTTACATCCTCTTTGCATCCGTTAGTGCAGTGGGACAAGGACTTTAGACACTTGTCCATGTCAGATCTCTAATCCAGGAGTATCCAACCTGTGGGCCGTGGCCCACTACTGGGCCAGGACTAATCATCACTGGGCCGTGTGACTGGATGGTGTGCACATCTCCGCATGCACATGCACAGCCCCACTTATGCGAGCCTCGTTGTGGCCCCACTCGTGTATCACCATGAATGTTGTGATGCTTGTGTATGCGTATGCATGCACACATGTGCTTGCCCTTCCCACAAAAACCATCCCGATTCCTCACTCCTCCTGTTCTAGGCCGCCAACCCAAAAAGGTTGGGGAACTCTGCTTTAATCAACCAGCCAGAGTCACTTTGTTGAGTAAGGCAGCTATAGAAATTGAATAAACAAATGAAATAAATAAATTGATCCTTACATCCCACAGAGAAATAAGTATTTTTCAGAGACAAGATCTGCATTTCCACCAAGAATTCCTGGCTATGCTAGCATTTGCAGAGTCTCATCCTCTGTTTCACAGTCTGTACTTTCTCACCTTGTTCTGATTTGCGCCCCGCATTTGCACAGCGTTCACAAACTGGATCATTTCATCATCCTCAAGAACATACTCGTAGTTTTTGCGAGGATGGCGCTGATTGGCATCCCGGGCCCCAAAACGGAGAGCAGCTGCCCCAATGTGATCTTCCTCCCAGCGCCGCTGCTCATCTCTTGGTGCCATGTGATCTTCTGCCTGGGGCTCCTCATAGCGATCAGGAATCTTCTGCAGGACAAAATCAAAGAATCACCAGTGCATTCAGCAGCTCAGTAGCCAAAGTTCTAGTTCAACAGTGCTATATTTTTTTGCACATTTTCTTCAGAAGTATACACACACTGAATTATATGTCCGAGTATATGTATTTTCAGGAAGCATTAAAATGCCTTTGTTTTTTTGTACAATCTGTCAACTGATCCAAGAACCAGAATCCAGTGAAGCAGACAGCAAGCAATAGGCCTGAAACTCAGTGCTTGGGTTCAGACAGAATGGCTTAATCTGATGTGGCAGAAATAAAAGCGAACAGAAATATTTAGAGAAGAACTGGCTTTCAAGTTCTGGGAGAGCCTTTTTCTTTTGTCTCATGATAATGAACATCTTATTTTGTTTTTAATGTTATATAAAATGGTTAAGATATGAAATTTGAAGATACATCATATCAAAAATAAATATTTGGTCTCAATATTCAGTTTGTTGAGCTGATTCTAAGTGAAGCAACTTGCGTGCTTGCTAATGTTCAGCAATGGAAAACATGCTACAGCAGTGATACAGATCCTCCACTGGTTGCCAGCAGGCTTCTAAATGCAATTTCGCCCCACACAGGTTAGGCCCTGGTTACCTGCAGGTTATCTTAGGCAGAGGTCTTTTCTAGCTCTGATTGCTGTGAACTTTTAACTAGAGACCACCGGGATAATCCAAAAACAATATTTTATGTCCTTTGGTTCACCACTCATAAGAGGGAAATAGCCATCTCACCCATTCCTGGCTCCAAACTTTGCATACATCACCACCTTACCTTGCTGCGGCTCTCCTCTGGCATGTAGTACCGATTGTGCTTCTCCATCTTCTCCTGCTCTCCAGCCTGTTTGTACTGTTTGGCCAAGTCGCGCACTTTGCGTTTGTACTCCAGCTCCTGCTGCTCAAGAGCTGTTAGTTCTTGCTCAGAGAAGAGGTACTCTTCATCTGCTATTTCTGCTTCCAAGTCTTCCATTTTATCCTTTTCTCGTTTGGCTAAATACTCCCAACGGGATTTCTTACGTAATTCTGGAATCTGACATATAGGAAGAGCAAAAGAATTTTATCCTTGTAACAGTCTGAATGATTTTGCTTTTAAAAGAAATTTTAAAGCCCAATTTTTATTCATTATTTGGGCATTTTATTTAATCGTGCTCTATTCTGGCAACATCATTGCAAGGCGATATTTTTGAAAGCAAAATCTACTATGATGGCTCTGATTTTTATTTAAGAGGCAGAACTGATCCTGCAGAATACAAGTTTTTAATACAAAAATTGCGTCTCAAATTTTATATGGAGCTCCAAGTTGGATTACATTTGCAGATTATAACATAGCTCAATTACTGGTGAAATTTTACAAAATGCCCTTGAAAATAAAGGCTTGGCTAAGCATTATTATATTTCGGTTGCCTATATACATTTTTTAAAAAAGGATTGTTTCAAGAAATCCCAAATGAATCTTTTGCAGATATATGATTATAAGGTAATCCAAAGATCAGTCAAATTGGCACTGATCCTGAGTATTTTCCATGGGGTATGACATCAACATTTAATTGTATAAAACAAAGATTATGTGATAATATAGTAATTAATGGCCAAAGTCAAAATTATGTGTTCACCTGTAACTTTTTGAAAAATTACAATTTTCAGCTCAATAAATATCTTAATAGTTTATATTTAAGTAAGCACAAAATAGCCTTTTCAAAATGATGGATTTAAAAAAAAACAAACCTGATTTCTTAAAGATTTTGTCCCTTTAATGATACTGATTAAGACACAGTGGATCATATTTCATTATGTTGTGAATTTTATGACTCTTCTGCAGGATATTATCTGGCTTATTCTAAAATCCAAAACAGGAAGAGAGTCTTTCTGAATGTGTTAACATTTTACTCACATCTGAAAAACCTAAAACTACAGAGGCAATAGCCAGGTTATGGCCATAAAAACTAGGTTTTGAGCACCATACCAATAAGTTTTACTTTTTACACCGGTATATCTAATGTCAAATTTTATATTATATTTCTAATTTGCTATTTGGGCTTAAATAAATTAATAGTATTAAAAGTTTATAACATGGAAAAAATTAATAATATTTTATTGTAACTTATTTTCATTACTGTCTTGTTGGCTTGCCAAAAAGATACATTGTTTTTTGAATTTTTAAAAGTTTTGAAGTTTCCTTTGCTTACAGGCCAGACTTGTTGATCAGGGGTATGTCACTCATCTTGGTTCATTTTTTTCCTGTGTCTCTTTTATACTCTCCCACATTCCATCAATACCTCATTATTGTTCATTGTCAAATTATTTCTTATGTTAAATACAATGATAAAATCTAGCTCTTACCATGAATTTTTTGTCCTCTTCTACCACCTTTAAACGCTTTTGAGCTTCTTCATATGCCTAGCCTCAACATAATCAGGAAACAAATATACAATATAACTCAAAACACAGCAATTCCAAAAATCCTTGCTAACAAATGTTGGATGCAATACAGGTAATCCTCAACTTACAACAGTTGATTTAGTGACTGTTTAAAGTTACAACAGCACTAAAAAAAGTAACTTGTGTCCATTTTTCACACAAAACAGCATCCCCTTTGCAGCATTCCCATGGTCATGTGATCAAAACTTGGACATTTGGCAACTGACTGGTATTTATGACAGTTGCAATGTCCTGGAGTCATGTGAACTACCTTTTGCAAACTTCTGACAAGCAAAGTGAATGGGGAAGCCAGATTCACTTAACAACTGTTTTATTAACTAAAGATTCATTTAACATATGTGGCAATAAATGTTGTAAAATAGGCAAAAATTACCTAATGAACTTTCACTGAGCAGCAAAAATGTTAGGCTCAATTGGGGACATATGTTTGTATTTTTAGGACTACAGATTTAGGCATGCAACAAAGCAGAAAGCAGAGACTTATAGAAAAGTTGGGAATAATTTCAGCAAGAAAATGGAATTTCCTCTTCTAAATAATATAAATAATATAAGTATTAGCTATATTTCTCAGGTATGAGAAGAGGAAGAAAATACCACCAAAGGCCAAAACATGAGAACTCTGCAGCTTGAAAAGGAGAGATTTGTAAATGATTGAAAAGGAATCAGTCACATGTTTCCATATTGGGAATGAAGGCAGGACTGAAATAAAAGATTCCATATCTCAATGAACCAGTATTAACATTTTAGCCATTAGACTTGCACAATGTTGAATACGGACTATACCATGGTTTAAAAATAAATCAAAACCATAAGTTGTACACAAAGTTCTGAAACTTCTCCAAATTATCACCCAGTTCAGCAATTTTGCTCAAGTTTCCTTAGCTCCCTATTTCTACTTTCCCCAGAAAGTGGAAACAATACCTACAAAGACACAGAGAGAATTATGTCCGATTCCTGTTCCAAAAAACATTCAGGAATCTTTTTAGGTTTACATTCTTTCAAGTCTGCCTTTTGGCTAGAGTGGCTAAAAAAAAAGCAGCATTATATTAAAAAAACCTGCATCTTGCTTATGCCTGAGTAGAATCATCATGTATATATGCAGTAATATTCATAATGATATGCAGATATAGATATGTGCATATGTATATATTTGCAGGTGCGTTCAGCTCCAATTTTTACCTAATTTTTCCAGCCCCAGGTGAAATGCTCCTATTGCAAAAATGGGTGATATAAGAAAAGAATGGACAGAATAGTTAGGACAAATGCAACCAAGAAGAGCTTCCTCAATACGAAAGCAAAATCCAAAGGCCGAGACCACACCTTCTTGTCTGATCGCTCGAGGATATTGCGAGTCTTCTCTTTATCCTTGCGTTTAACACGTTCTGCAAAAGCATCACGTTCTTTCAAGTCCTGCAGCCGCTCTCGTTCAGTCCGGTCCCATTCATCCTCTGACTCCTCCTCTGGAATCCTAGGCCAAGAAAAGCAAAAATGTCTGTGGCTTTCCTTATTTTTCTCACAACTCTGCTTTTTTGCAAAGAGATGGATGCTCACCGTTCCGTGTCCTCTCCACTAGGCTTCTCATCAGAGTCTTTGTCTTCCTCTTCTTCCTTGCGCTGCCTCAGGTGTTTGTGCCGTTTCCGTTGCTTGCCCTCAGGACCTTGTGAGGTGTGATGACGCTTTGAGCTCCGGGCTGCTTTACCGGTTTCTTCATCATCACTGTCTTCCAACAGGATGTATGAACGATTCTTTTGCTGCAAGGCTAAGGCCTGTTGCTCAGCTAATCTGGCTGGACGCTCCTGTGGCATCTGGTGTGGAACCTACCAACCATTAGGGAAAGTGAACAAATCAGTTAGAACTCTAAAACATTGTAATTTTTATACATATATCCAACATAAGCCTCTTGAGAATATAGCTCTCATTCCTTAGCACCAGCCTAGAAGACTTTTCCAAGTCTATAGGTAATATTGAATTAATTTTGAGTAAAATATCAAATTCAGCAATATTCACATCTTACTTCTGCCAAGATTTCATTAATTGGATGTGTTACGAAGTCTACATTTTCCATTTATTGTTGACCAACTTGATGGGATATTCTAGAGATTACCATTAGGAAATTCATGCAAAATACTTGAAAACACAAAATCACTAATGCTATATATTATTTTCAAAACTTACTTTCACACTTCCATTTATTTCCTATTGAATTTCTAAAGAAAGAAAAAAATAATGGAATCTGGTACAACCATCTTTATGGAGCAGGAACACAAAAAAAGAATCAGTTTCTGCAGAAAAAAAATCCATTTCTAGCTGTATGGAGAACTAGCTAAAGAGAGTTTGACTCACACATTTAAAAAAATGGAAAACAATAATTGCTTTGCTTTGTCTTCCTAGCAATTTTAAAGAAGATCCTTTTTGCAACTTTGCATCTCTCGGCACCAATTAAGATCTCCATATGCACATTTGGGGGCTCTCCATCCTGTCCCTTGAGATATTTATTTGATTTGTCAATCGCTTACAAGATAACAGGTATAAGTATATACATAGTTATGAATACATGAAATGGGTATATATAAGAAAAATAAAAGAAATAATCGGACAGGGACGGTAGGCACATTGGTGCGCTTATGCACGCCCCCTACAGACCCCCTCAAAGGGGTGAGGTCAATAAGGCTAAAGTTTTTGGGGTTTGGAGAAGAAACCAGAGTCAGATAGAGTTTTCCAAACATTGACTACTTTGTTGGTGAAGTCGTATTTCCTGCAATCAAGTTTGCTGCAATTAACCTTGAGTTTGTATCTGTTGTGTGCTCTTGTATTGTTATGACTGAAGCTGAAGTATTCATTTGCAGGTAGGAGATTGCAATGTATGGTTTTACATATTATCCTTTGATCTGAACGAAGGCGGCGTAGTTCTAGGTTGTCTAGGTCTAGAATTTCAAATCTGGATATAATCTGGTATATACTCTTAACACTCTCTTCCACTCCACCCATTTTGTCTGAGGAAAAAATTTTGAATACTCGGAGGAAAGCTTACATCTATTTTGTAAAATGTTAATACAGGAATTTGGATTCCTCTCCTCTCCTTCCATCTATATATCCCATCCATCCATCCATCGCAGGGGGTCTTCAAACTTGACCGCTTTAAGACTTGTGGACTTCAACTCCCAGAATTCTTCCTCCAGTCATGTTGGCTCAGGAATTCTGGGAGTTGAAGTCCACAAGTCTTAAACTTGCCAAGTTTGAAGACCCTTGATCCATCGCCTCCAGAGAGCACTTCCTATTTCTCACCCCATTTTCGATAGCCCCGCCCCTCACAGCACCACCACCACCAACCACCCCAGTCCCGCTGTTCTTAGAGAGTCGCGCGCTCAACAGCCAAACCGTCTCACCCGCTCCCAGAGCTGCTGGGCGAAGGCATGCGCGGTGGGCTCGGTCACCCGCAGCGTCTCGGTCTCCTCTAAGCGAGCGAGCAAATCCTCCGGAGTCCGACTCCGCTGGGCCAGGCCCACCATGAAAGCAACGACATGGCGCTCGCTCAGCCCCAGAAGGGTATGGAGCTGGTTCGATACCCAGCGCTCCAACTCGCCCGCCATTGCAGCGGGATGCTGAACGCCCAAATTCTCCTATCCCACCCCGACCCCACCCCCAGCTTTTCGAAATGCGTGATAGTATTTCCGGGCTCGTGCTACTGGGAGCCAATCAGCAAGCTGAGAAAGGCGAAACTTTCGTCATCTTAAAGCGACGTTTAAAAAAAAAAAAAAAAGTAGGATTACGTACGTTGCTCTCGAATTTGTCAGTCTCTGAAATGGAACTATGGGAGTTGAAGTCCAGTACTCCCGAGAGGCAGCCAGTTAAAACGTTCTAATGTAAACAGTGCTTTTAAACAACCCTTGTCAGGCTGCAATTTCCATCATCCACAATCAGTATGAAAAACAATATGTATGAATCATATAATATTATATTATATAATATTATATTATAATCAGTATGAAAAACAATAGGTACAAACTCAAGGTTAATCGCACCAAACTTGATTTCAGGAAATACGACTTCAGCAACAGAGGGTCAATGTCTGGAATACTCTACCTGTCTCTGTCATGTCTTCCCCAAACCCCAAAACTTTAATCTTTCTACTTTAATCTTTACTTTCTACTTTAATCTTTATTCTGTCTACTATTGACCTCACCCCTTTCCTAAGAGGTCTGTAGGAGGAGTGCATAAGCGCACCAATCGAGCCTACCATCCCTGTCCTATTGTTTCTTTTCTTATATGTATCCATGTATTCAAAACTATGTTTTTACTTATACCTATTATCTTGTAACCAAATAAAATAAAATAAATAAAATAAAAAATGGCCAAGGATGATAGGTCGCTACATTACATAACCTACCAACACAAAAGCTTGAACACATTATGGCTATTTCTCATACCTGTGTTATGGCTATTTCTCATAGCTACAGTTTACTCTGGTCTTCCACATTTGTGTGTGTGTGTGTGTGAACCAGCTGCTCTATTTGGAGCGTTATGTGCCAAAAATCATTTTCTGATGAAGAAAGATCATAAGGGAAATCATACGTAATTCCATTCAAGAGCACGTTTTGAAATCAGGGATTTTGCTTCCAGAATACAGTATACCTACAAGTTTTACACATTTTCTGTGTTTTAGACTGCAGTGCATGGAGAATGAAGAAGAGCCCATTTATTTAAATTATTAGTCATCACAGTCTTTCAATGTTGTACAACTTGCACTTTAATCTCCCCTTCTTTATTTTAGAACTTCGCTTGTGTTCCCTCAGACTGGATCCCCCTAAAATCAGGATTTTTTTTTTTCCTGAGAAGCACCTAATCCATATGTTGGATGTTAAGAAGTTTCAATCCTTCCCCAATTAAGTGTAATAAAACTAAAGAAGTTATAGTGAGATCATTTGTTGTATTTGTTGCAATAATCTAACGTAAGGATTATTTGATTATATCTAGGGTTGTGGGAGCGCCATCACTTGAGACTTTCAAGAAGAGATTGGACTCCCATCTGTCAGAAGTGGTGTAAGGTCTCTTGCTTGGGCAGGGGGTTGGACTAGATGACTTACAAAGTCCCTTCCAAATCTGATTATCTGTTATCTGAGGGATAGAGGAATCTGTCATGTGAATTATTTTGGTCGCGAAGAGGAGAACTGTATGCATTTATGTCTGCCTCTAGGCAAGCTTCACTGATTGCCAGTTTGCTTCTGGGTTCAGTTGAAGGTGTTGGTTTTAACTCTCAAAGCCCTGTATGGAATAGGGCCAAGTTATTTGAGAAATCACCTTTCCCTGGTTATACCTACTTATCTCAACAACTCCAGCAGCAGTTACACAGTGAATAACATATGCTAAGGATTTTCATCTGTTGGCACCTGCCCCCTGGAACACCATTCTCCTTAATGTGAGATTAGCCCCAACTCTATTAATCTTCCAGGTCTCTTAAAATATGTTCCCCCCCAGTCTTGGGGAATACCATAGAAACAGGGAACCTACAAGATGGCTATACTGAATATAGGATATTGATCCATTCTTCCTCTCTTATTTATATGTATGTTTTATGGTTTTAATAGTTGTTTAGACTTTTTAACTCTTTGTTCCATTATACACTGCCCAGGCAGGGTCACATTAATGAGATGAACGCTATATAAATTCATTAAATAAATAAATAAGAATTAAATGTTTTGCTGGAACACACCAAAGTCTAGCTGGTCCAGCATTTTGTTTCCAAAGTGCATAGGATATAACAGATATATGCGATCAGCAGACCACAAAGAAACATCTTATTGTCATTTCTTTTAAGATTCAAGAAGGGCATTTTAAGGAAAAGTTCTATGTAACTATCATGATGAATAGAGCAATAAAGACCACTAGATTATCGTGCAACATCATTCTGGTTTATTGTTAATAATAATTATATGTAACAAAAAAAACACTGATGGAAATGGCCGGACACAGCTTCTTCAGCCCTCATTTAACATACACTGATCTTTGCAGACCTCATCACACGCCTGTCAAAGAAAAATATGTCTGCAGTATTCAGTCACTCACTCATTCATGGGCTTTACATTGGCTGTCCCAGCAGTGCAAAATAAAAGGAGAAATGATAATTAAAAAGGGTGCACAGATAGATAAATTAGTAATGAAGGGAGAGAGAAGATATGTAATTTTCTCTTCTGCGCCTTCCATTCAAACTTTTACTTCTTTGCTCAACAATTTTTGTTCCTAAGCCTCACCTTTCTCTTCCCATACATTCATCAACTTTCTCTCAATCTGCATTCTTGTTCCATTGATGAGTTGTGCCATTCTTTGAGTAATTTAATTGAGCAAGTCAACCAAGCTTCACAGTTGGGGAAGAGAAGATTCCTGTTCAGAAATTTAGAAAAAGTTTCAATTTTATTTGGATACTTCCATCTTAAGGTCAGACTTTCAGCCAGGGTAGCTACAGAAATTGAATCGTGTATTTTTGGTTCCAAAATGTGGATTTATGAACTATTACAGCCCTGAGACAGGACCTGGGTTGTGGAGTGGGGCAGGGTGGAGGGCTTGGAGGGCCTCACTGGCTCTCAGCTTCCCTGAGTCAACCCACCTCCTCATTTTTTTTATTATCAACACTACAAATGATTTGCCCCCTGCCTCACGGCCCAAGGTGGAAGGTCATCCTGAGAGACCCAAAAGCTATAGCTCTTTCTTCTCATCAAAAATGAACACGTCTGCAAGCTGAGCGGTAGTGCTCAGATGTTCAGGTGGTGCATAGAAGTAGCCAGGTAAACATCTTCAAACAAATGTACCATGGTTTTGCTTTCCTTAACGTTAACTAAGTTAAAACTTTATCCTAGTTAAAAAATACTATACAGTGCAGAATGGCAAGTACAGGTTGTCCTTGACTTACAACCATGATAGGGAGAGCAAGATTCATCATGAAGCAATGAGGTCATTAAGTGAATCATCCATGGCTATTAAGCAAGACAGCAGGTGTTTGCAACCTCCTGCTGGTTTTTCCATTGATTGTTGGAATCTAGATGAGAAGATCACAAATGGCAGCCACCTGACTGAAAAATCATTAAGTGTGAGCTGGTTGAAAAGTGCCTAGATCACAATCATATGACCATGGGAACACTGCCACAGTCTTAAGTATGAGGACCAGCCATAAGTCACTTTTTTCAGCACCATCATAACTCTGAATGATTGCTAAACAAATGGTCATTACACGAGGACTACCTATATTTCTCAAAATGGAATATTGAGAATATTCTAACTAGAATATTACTAGTATTATTGCTACTAGTAATAATACTTTTTTGGCTAAAGAATCCAAAGTCATCTGGGGTGGGGGTGGGTGGGGAGGAAGGTCAATTTGGCAGCCACAATTGTCCAACTGAAGGGACAGTCCTTCGAGTGTGGTGTTGTGGACACCATCCAGACCTTTTGTGCCCTCTCCTGTGGCCACCCCTGAAAGCATCGCTTCATATTTTTTTAACCATTCATGGCTCTGTTTACTTCACTTCATGCCCACTCATCTAAGTCCATATGAGTTGTGAATTCTAAACATGAAATGGATACGATTAAAACCAGAAGTGGAACTTTTCTCCTTATTCTGCTTTGTTTGTCCATTCCCTCCCCCTGCCCTTGTTCCACTTACTTACTTTAGCCTGGCAGTCCCACAAGACCACTCCAGCCTGAAGTCAAAGAGAGAGAAAACACAAAATGCCACCACAAAGAACAACTGTCTCTGCACCCATGCAGAGATAACTTTTCCCTAATTGCTCAATTCCATGCCTTACTAAGTGCTCTTGTTTTAAAACACAGAGAGGCCCATCCCCATTGCCCAGTTACATGCCATATTACTCACACCTAGAGTCATGCTATGTTGAATTGACTTCCTCTTCAATGGCCCCCCTCCCATCCCCGAATACTGATAAGCAGTGTGTAACCTTCCCTGGTCTCCCCCCAAAATATGGTGCTTGTTTTCCTTTAAACATCATAACAAGACAAGATACTTTATAAAATAAAAAAGCAGAAAAACAACAACAACCAGACAAAGTTACATCAATGTCCTTCAGCCCAGAGCTGAAGCTTTCAAATGCTGTGTGGTTCATGGTAAGGAGTAAAACAGGTCAATGATGTTAGCCCTTGGTGTTTGAAGGTTCGATGGCCTTTCCTCAAGGAAAGTTTTAGGCTCCTCACTGACTGACAGGAGCGGCAGGAAAAGTATTGGTTAAGATTCCCATTTAGATTGGACTGCATTTCACACAATTTGGAGCCATCTAGATGTGGGATACTTTTTCCTAAGCAAAGAGGTTCTGTTTTCAGGGCCAACACAAAGAGAAGAGCCACATCAAGTGTGAAGATGCTGCGTAAAGATGCTCCTGAAGGAAGAAACATACGGCCTTCAAAGCTGTAGGAAAAGGCTGATAGGTCTTTATTGGTCCCTGTTTCTTTTTCCTTGGTATGTCAGTCATTGGAAGACAAAAAGAGATTCAAGGTCCTGCCAAAGGATTTTAGAACACGGCTTCAAGTCTTGAAATGGATTCTACCTTTTCCTGCACCAGGAAAGAAAGACGAATAAGCTATCGCCGACAGGACTCATCTAGAAAAAGGAAAAGAAAGAATATCAGCATAGTTAGCAAATGAGAAAACAACTCCTGAGTTTGCATTCCCCATTTTTGCACTTGTTAAAAAGGCCTTTAGATGGCACTTCAGTATTATCTCTAAAGTTCTTTCTATTCTTCCAGTTATAGTATTTCTGGTTTTACAAGTATCTCCTCTATTTATAATGGTATAAGGTTTTTTGGGGAAGAAGGAGGGAGATCTGGATGAAAATTAGGATTTCATCTGATCTCAATTACAAATACTTGTAGTCTGCTGATATTAAAAAAAAACACGTTGCCCTCTTTTTGTTGCTACTGCTGAATATAGTTCTAGACATCAGAATCATCACACTGATATTCAAGGACAATCTTTCTTCAGGGTTGTCAAAAGCTCTGGAAATAGATCATATTATTCCTGAACCAAATATTGAATTCAGCTAAGTGAATGTGCTCTTTTGATCAGCAGAGGCTGATATTTGTGAACCTTTCCAGCTCTAATATACTTGAAAATTCCTGCTGTATGAAGATAAGCAGAGAATTTTTAACCTGGGGAAGCTTTCAAAGTACTACATACAACATATGCTATTGCAAGTCAAACAACAGACAGAAGGGTAAAAACTCCTCAATCTCTATACGGTGGCAATTATCTACAAGACCTCTTTTCAATAAACATAACAGGTTGGCAGCCCAGTTTACCCCAACTTGCAAGTTACAATTCAAAACCCAGAAAAAGAGATAGAATCTGCATCAAGAGTGATTGTAGAAAGGTCTTTGTAATCCAAGCATTTCCATGGGGATCCCAGATACTCACCTACAATAAGTGGTTTGCTCCTGAGCAGGCCAGGGAGGCCACGATGAAGCAGCAGCAACTCCTCTTCTTCTTCTTCCTCATCACCAAGGGGGTTTGTGCTAACCAAAGACTCTGACTCTTCTGGGGGCCCAAACTCCTCCAGTAAGGAACTCTCTGATGGGTATTGGAATGTCCTCTCCAGCTGATTCTCACTGAATGAAATCTTAAGCTGCAGGTGGGAAGAGAAAGAGGGAGATATGGATGGATGGGTGGATAATATTACAAGTCTACAGTTATAGTCACCCCATTGATTTCTGGCTATGCACGATTATGCCTCGGCCCATCTCAAACTTGGTGGGCATGGCTTGGCTTGGTGGGCGTGGCAGGGGAAGGATACTGCTAAACCCCCATTCCCTCCCCACCCCACTAACCTGCTTTCCAGCTCCACTCTTCTGTGAAGAGCAACAAAAGAAGACCCAGCCAATCAGCTGGGACTTGGGAGGCAGAGAATAATGGGACGGGGTCAGTCAGAGGTGGTATTTTCCGGTTTTCTGAACTACTGAAAATTTCCGCTACTGGTTCTCCAGAACTGGTCAGAATCTGCTGAATACCACCTATGCATAACTTGGTCCTTTACTTTTTGAAGGGAAGTTATAGTATACTTCAGTGAGACTCCAGGGGTTAAATCTCTTACTAGGGGAAAGATGCCTTTTAAGAAAACAAAGGCTTAATGAGTTTGAATTGCACTTATGGTACAGTAGCTACATTTAGAGCCATAGGAGAATTACATATTAAGAGTCCAGGATGGGATCATGGTAGTAATAGTAGTACAGTGCGTCTGGAAAGCCCAGTAAGATTAAAGGAAAGTGTGTAATTGAGTGTATGTGGCCTCTGGAGAACTAAATTAAGGGAAAGGATGCAGGCAAGACATCCAATTCAGAGATGGTATTCAGCAGGTTCTGACCAGTTCTGAAGAACCGGTAGGTGGAATTTTGAGTAGTTCGGAGAACCGGCAAATCCCACCTCTGACTGGCCCCGACCCCATCTCTTCTCTGCCTCCCAAGTCCAAGCTGATTGGCTGGGTCTTCTTTTGTTGCCCTGCACAGGAGAACGGAGCTGGAAAGCAGGTTAGTGGGGTGGGGAGGGAATGGGGATTTTGCAGTATCCTTCCCCTGCCATGCCCACCAAGCCATGCCACGACCACAGAACTGGTAGTAAAAAAAATTGAATCCCACCACTAATCCAATTATGTCTGTCTTGCAACAAACACTCTTATCAAAAACGGAGAATATTTGTAGTTCAGAGTTGAAATGAGGAGTCCTTAGTGATCTCTGAGCTTTGGTTGTTTTCTTGCGAATGTTTCATTATCCAAACTAGGTAGTATCATAAGTGCTAGCATTGATGATGCTACCTAGTAACAAAATGTCTGCAAAAAAACAGCCAAGCTCAGAGAACACCAAAGACCCCTCAAAGCCCTCTTACATCCTGCTTTTTGAGCTCTTCTTATCCTGAAAAGCTTTACTGTAATTTGCTTGGGTTAAACCACATAAATACTAATATATATATAAAAAAAGTTGAAGGACTTCAAGCAAAAGGAGCTGCAGTGTCCTGGGATATGTAAATAAAAAGGTTGCAAACTTTTAGCTACTAAATCTTTCTTCCCTGGCTTCCTAGGATGTCTCCTCACCATTCCAGGTCACACACTACACCCATTTTCCAGCCGATACAGAGTACAAAATAGAACAGGAGATAATCTTTCAGAAAATAGTATTAAATTTCCCCATAGGCACTCCTGTAGCAAGGGGGTATCTCTTGTGTGAGAGAAGAGCTTATGGATTGGAGATTTTTAAGAAGAGACTGAAAGGCTACCTCTCAAGGATGGTTTAATTTATTTTCATGCCCTCTATGCAGAATTAGACTAGATCAGTGATGGCGAACCTTCTTCTTTGTGGTGTGCTGAACGCGTGTGAGAGAGCGCATGCTGGCACCCACAATGCAATGTATCCTGCCTCCCTGCACGTGCATGCACAACACCCCTGCCCTGCCCCCTAACTTGTACTGCACATGCCTGTGCCTCCCAGCTGATTTTCGGCCTCTTTGAGGCTGTTTTTACCCTCCCGAGGCTTGAGGGAAGCCTTGGGAGGCTGAAAAACAGGCCTCCCGGAAATACCAGAAATGCCCATTTTTAACCTCCCGTGGCCCTCTGGAACTCAGGGGAGGCTGAAAATGGGCCCATTTCAGCACTTCCGGTATTTCTGGAAGGTCCGTTTTTCGGCCTCCCGAGGCTGCAGAGGCTTCCCTCGAGCCTCAGGAAGGTGAAGACAGCCTCAAACGGACTGAAAATTAGCTGGGAGGCACATGCATGCACAGTGCAGGTAAGTTTGGCTGGGGCTCACGTACCCACACAAATGGCTCTGCTTGCCACCTGTGGCACACATGCCATAGGTTCATCACCACGGGGACTAGATGATCCTTGTGGTTCCTTTCATTACCTTTTATGACCTTAGAATTAGGTATGCCTTTTATCATCCACTAGCTTCATATGCAAGAAAGCCCACCAGTCAAAAATAACAAGAGGAAGAAGAAAGGATGTACCCCATGAGAATTTCTCAAAGTCATAAGGAATTAGATGGTATATACATTTAATAAATAAATAAATAGTCAAGATGAGCAGATAGGTTGTCTTAACTGATCTCAAGCCAGCCACCCCCTGCCTGATAATCCTCATTTGGGGTACACATCAATATGTGTACAGTAGTGTGTGCCACATAGCAAAACCACCTGCAAAAGCCAGTTTGGTGTAATGGTTAAAGGGCTGGTTTGAAACCAGAAGACTGAGTTGTAATCCTGTTTTAGGCATGAAAGCCAGCTCTGTCACCCTAGGTCAGTCTATCTCTCAGCCCAACTCACTCACAGGATTGTTGTTGTGGGAAAAATAGGAAGAGGAAAGTGTATTAGGCAAACGTGTCACCTTGGGTTATTTATTAAAAATAATAAAGGAGGTATAAACATCAAATACATGAGTAAAAACACAAAGTTACTCGATCAAGGGAGCTTACAATGTTAAGTAAATGCATTGTGGGAAGGGGAAAGAGAGAGAGATCAGGGTGGCAAATTGAAAGTTACACCTTCAAATTCTGGGCCAGCTGCCTTATGCTTAGTCAGTCAATTGGTCCATCTAGCTCCCCCTCTTAGAGACCTGTTCTTGAAGCTTCTACAGAGTTTCCCAGATGCTCCTGAAGATTCAGCTTCTCTTTAAAGCTTTCTGACTAAATCTCAAGAGACACAGCTTGATGGGTACACTCTGTAATAAGCGTGCAACCAATTACAGAACTGATCTTATTTAGAATAAAAGGTATCTAACAGGATGGAAAGTCTGGGCCATAGGCCTTCCCTGGCCTCGGAGATCAAGGGGCAGTTGAGAAGAACCTACTTGGATGCTAGCAGCTTATGGAGCAGGGCATTCAGAAACACTGAAGTAACAAAGAGTGACTGTGAGCATGTACAGCAGACATTTCCTGCGTCCCATGAATGCTTTTAATGAATGAGGGTTTGTACTGATAGCAGATTCCATCTTGAGCTCCATTTGTTCTTATCCATGGGATAACTTTTTGTCTAACAAATCATTGTGGCCCTGGGGTTTTTATAGATCTGGAAGAATCTTCTACCACAATACTTCATTGTAGCAAATGAATGAAACAATCTGAAAGAGATTATCAACTATATTAAGACAGCTGAGGTAAGTGCTTAAACTAGACTGTGGCTTCTTAGCAAGATAAAAACTCAGCAACATGAAGAGGTGGGTGGCAGAAAAAAGATATGGAAGAAAATGTATTGCCCTACAAATCTAATTGCATGAAGGCAAGCATAAGAGGCAATCTGCTAGGTCTAACGGAAGATCCTAGATACAGATAATCAGAGTTGGAAGGGACCTTGTAGGTCATCTAGTCCAACCTCCCCCACCCAAGCGGGAGACCCTACACCATTTCTGACAAAGGGCAGTCCAACCTCTTCTTGAAGGTCTCAAGTGATGGCGCTCCCACAACTTCCGAGGGCAAAGCTGTTCCATTGGTTGATTGTTCTCACTGTCAGAAAGTTTCTCATAATTTCCAGGTTAAATCTCTCCTTGTTCAGTTTCCATCCATTATTCCTTGCCTGGCCTACAGGCACTTTAGAAAATAGCTTGACCCCTTCCTCTCTGTGGCAGCCCTCAAATATTGGAAGACTGCTATCGTGTCTCCCCTGGTCCTTCTCTTTACTAGACTAGCCAAGCCCAGTTCCTGCAACCCTTCATTGTATGTTTTAGACTCCAGTCCCCTAATCATCTTGGTTGCTCTTCTCTGTACTTTTTCTAGAGTCTCAACATCTTTTTTATAGTGTGGTGACCAAAACTGGATGCAGTGCTCTAGGTGTGGTCTTAACTAAGGCTTTATATAGTGGTACTAGTACTTCCCTTGATCTTGACTGTATCCCTCTGTTAATACAACTTAGGACTGCTGTTTTTCACCTCTTATGAAAGATGGGCATGAAGATAACAATCTTGTCGAGTTTTCTCCAATATCACTTGCAAAATTGAAATAAGGTGGGGAAAGTCTCAATCTATGTATCCTTCCCCAACTCAAGATATATGGAGGACAACTTCCAGAATTCTCAGCCTATGTGGCCACAGACCCTGAATTTGAAATATATCTGTTGGCACCACTTGCCACCTAGGGTTGGTATAAGAAAAGGCACAAAGAAAAACGTAAAGAAAAAGACTTGAACAAGAAACACCAAGCACCTCATTTATATCACTTTCAAATGTACTCTATAAATGATTCATAGCACAGGTGGAGGTTTGCAAACTCAGGAAGCCTATTATTAATTGGTAAGCTGGCAGGGCTTCACCAAGCCTGCCCAAGAAAGGTGAGATCTTATCTCCATGCTTCTCTTTCCTGGACTGTCCTTGATTTACAACCATTTGTTTAATGATCGTTTGATATTACAACAGCAGTAAAAAAGTGACTGCTTTTCACACAACTGTTCTAGTGTGTCCCCATGATCAGAGGTGGTATTCAGCAAGTTCTGACCAGTTCCAGAGAACCGGTAGCGGAAATTTTGAGTAGTTCAGAGAACCAGCAAATCCCACCTCTGACTGGCCCCACCAACCCCATCTATTCTCTGCCTTCCGAGTCCCAGCTAATTGGCTGGGTCTTCTTTTATTGCCCTGCACAGGAGAATGGAGCTGGAAAGCAGGTTAGTGAGGTGAGGTGGGAATGGAGAGTTTGCAGTAACCTTCCCCTGTTACGCCCGCCAAGCCACCCTACCAAGCCAAGCCATGCCCACAGAACTGGAAGTAAAAAAAATTGAATCTCACCACAGCCCATGATCATGTGATCAAAATTTGGCTGCTTGGCAACTGGTATGTATTTATTTACAATTGAGCTTTGACAAAAGTCAATGGAGAAACCAGATTCACTTAACAACCATGTTACTAATTTAACCACTGCAATGATTCACTTAACAACTGCAGCAAGAAAGATCATAAAATGCGGCAAAATAACTCAATAATTCTCTTGCTTAACGATTGACATTTTGGACTCAACTGTGATCATAAGTCGAGGACTACCTGAAATGGTATTAAGGATTCTGCCTTTGCTTCTTCCCCCTTTCAGTGCAGGTTCTTCCCAGCCCTGCTGCACAGAGTTCAGAAGAACAGGTGATCTTTCACATTATCTCCTTCCCAAGCAGTTCCCATGGGAATTAATCCAAGTTAATCCCAATTAAATGAAGTCTATTAATGACAAGGGTAGAGGTGAAGGCAGAGGAGGAAAGGCAGAGATTGATTTGTCGATCAAGTTGACAGCAGGGGCAATAGAGGCTGATTTCGGACAACAGCAACTTGATCTTCAAATGCCAGCAAAACTATCCAATGAATATGTCATTAGAACTAGTTTCAAGGTCCTTGTATTCATACGTATGTTTATGTATATTTCCTAATCTGACACATAATCTGCCCTGACTCTTTTTGTAATATTATGCTATCCCTACATGAAATCCAAAAATTTAGGAAGATCTTTTTATTTGTTCTTTATATGAATAAAATGCTATTGCTTAAAATCACAGAACGGTCCAAAGAAGTATGAATTCCTCAACAATGGTCTTAATAAAACATAAATCAATCTTCCCAATCTCAGGCCTTTTAGATGTATGGGATGACAACTCTCATGGTCCTCAAGAGATCTGGGTTTCAAGCCATGCAGTTAGGGCCCTTGTGGTCCTCTGTTGTGATTTTGAATGTTGCAGTGAGTGAAAAGACCCTGAAATGATCAACAAACTCAAGGCCCCCTTTGACCGAATCCTTTATTTTCCTATATATGTCAATAAGGGGCACCTCTCTTCTGGTTGTTCTGCTGTTTTCCCTCACCATCTAATATTCCTTTTCACCATCTAATATCCCTTTTACAAAAAACAGCAGGTTGACAAAAAGCACTGGATGCTAACTACAATTAATCAGTTATATATTATATTACTAATTAATAATATAATTTAAAAATAGTGCCAAGCGACACCAATATCAGGAGTATGAGAAGCTGGAGAAGTTCCAGGGCTGAAGCGAGAACTAGTTAACCCAAATTGAGGAAGACCAATCTACGCATAAGGATGAATAACAGAGTTGGAAGGGATCTTGGAGGTCTTCTGATCCAATCCTCTGCTCAGGCAGGAGACCCTGTACCATTTCAGACAAATGGTTATCCATTCTAAAAACTTCCAGTGTTGGGAGCATTCACAACTTCTGGAGGCAAGTTGCTCCACTGATTTATTGTTCTAACTGTCAGGAAATTTCTCCTCAGTTCTTGGTTGCTTCTCTCCTTGATTAGTTTCCACCCATTGCTTCTTTTCCTGCCCTCAGGTGCTTTGGAGAATAGCTTGACTCCCTCTTCTTTATAACAGTCCCCAAGATATTGGAACACTGCTATCATGTCTCCCCTAGTCCTTCTTTTAATTAAACTAGACATACCCAATTCCAGCAACCGTTCTTCATATGTTTTAACTTCCGTCCCACTAATCATTTTTGCTGCTTTTCTCTGCACTCTTTTCCCCCTTCTAATCCGTATGGGTGGTGTGTGTATATATGTACAGTATATCTACATATACATGAATGAATGATTCTGTTAATATGCTTCTTACCCTGTCTCCCAAAAATTTATGTCAAAGGAACATTTTTTTTGCCTTATGTATGGTTGAATTAGACTCTGAAATAGTCCCACAAAGTAATTGAAGGTACAGAGAAACTGGCTTATGTTCACCTTTTATACACATTTGATCAGAAGAAGTCAGCAGAAAAGGGTTTGTACCACATTCCATTTTTAAGTTTTAGTTTAACAATGGCTCTGTTTGCACAATACCACACAATTAATGTTTTAATCCAGGGTATTCTTCAAATGCAGCCTGTGTAGAATGGTGTATGCTTCTCTGCAATCTGCAAACTCAGAAAACTGAAGTAATTGAGCAAACCACTATTTACCCTGAGTAGGCTTTCCGTGTGAACTTAGCTACCAAAGGCAATTTTAGAAAATGAGTAAAAAGTAAAAATAATTCTAACTGATCTTAAACTACATTAGTTTGGAGAAGGTGGGAGATGAGTTTGGTCCTCAAAGCATCATAACCCCCAATTGCATTCCATTCATCACTCCAAGATCCTCTCTGACAAATTTTCACAACTGATTTTGGGATTGGCCCAGCTGCTTACTGGATAAAGTAGGTTCTGGCTACCAGACTTATGGAGTTGGAGGAGAAAGGAAAGGTGGGGAGGAAGAGGAAGGGGAAGAAAAAGGAGGAGGAGGAGGAGGAGGAGGAGGAGGAGGAGGAGGAGGAGAAGAAGACGAAGAAGACGAAGAAGAAGACGAAGAAGAAGAAGAAGAAGAAGAAGAAGAAGAAGAAGAAGAAGAAGAAGAAGAAGAAGAAGAAGAAGAAGAAGAAGAAGAAGAAGAAGAAGAAGAAGAAACATTTATGCATTGGTGCCAAGACTATATGTAGTGTACGTAGTCATCAGCAGTTGAGATTGGCACATGGAAACTTCTTTTAAATTACAGAAAGAGACTGTAACTACCTGTACAAAATGGGTATGTGGCATTTGATTCATCATTCGCATTTGGATAGCAAAGCATTTCTTCTGGGAGGAGTATCAGACTCTCATCTGGGTTTTTCCCTTTGCTGTGGCAGCATGTGCAGGAAGGGAGGTTCTGCAAAATTCTCCTCATTTCTCACCAGAGGTAGCATCAGGCAGCTGTCCTGGCCCTCCCACCCTGACCAAGCGCTTCTGCCCTTATTTAGAGACTGAGTGGGTGACTCAGAGCTGGCACATTCCTTAGGGGAGCAGGCCTGTGGGTGGGGCAGAGCAGATGCTGAGGGTGGGGAGGAGAGAGGGAAAAAGAGATGCTGGTGGAGGAGGAGATGCCCAGTGGCAAAATTGCAAAGCCAGATGTGGAGGGAGGGCAAAAAACAAAACGAAAGTCAGGGTGCTTCATGAGGAGGCAGGGGGCTTGCTCCATACAAGCCTCGCCTCGAAGGACTTGCCTTTGTTGGAGAAACATCTGTAAGATGTCTTCCCCCTCTTCCAATGTGGACCACTAAGTAGCATCCATCCACATTAGGGACTTTCTAGCAAGATGTGGAAATTCTGTGATTTTTAAATATATAAAAGACATTTAGGGAGAAGAAAACATACTTCACTAGGGAAGCAACAGTTGAAAACAGCCCAGTTCTATCTTGCTGGGGGTGAGAGATTAACAAAAGAAAAGAAAATACTTCAGAAAGTGAGCTAATCAAATTCCTGAACAAAGTCATCTAATACTCTAAGCATTTTCTCAATCATGGCCATCAGTCAAGGTCTACCTATGTGCAAAAGGAACCAAGAACATTTTGTTTTTTTCCAATGAAGCCATTTTATTTTATAAATGGGAGGCCCTTATTCAATACAAAGATAGCCCCTAACCCCACTGAAATCCCTAGTTTTATTCATAGAAGGCTGAGATAGTGCATAAATACGTTAATCGTTTTAACTGATCACAATAATGCCAAGTGGGACACAGCTTTCTTCCAACAGAATAGAATAGAATGGAATTCTTTATTGACCAAGTGTGATTGGACACACAAGGAATTTGTCTTGGTGAAAATGCTCTCAGTGTACATAAAAGATACATTTGTCAAGAATCAAAAATCATAATGTACAACACTTAATGATAGTCATAGGGTACAATCAACATTCAAATCATACTAGGAAACAGTCAATATAAATCATAAGGATACAAGCAACAAAGTGACAGTACTACAATCACAAATGGGAAGAGATGGGTGATAAGGAGTGATGAGAAGATTAACAGTAATAGTTGTGCACAGTAGCTGAACTAAAGTATAATTTGGTTTAATTAAGAGAATCACCGTTTAAGGCTGAGCCTTAAGGCTAAGCCTGAGGTTCAAAAAAAATCAAGATGGTGACTTTTGATCATAAAGGCTTGTCCCTTTTTTACATGTATCATAATGCGTGTAAACAAGGGCGGGGTTTAGATTGTGGATATCCCTGAACACAGGGTTAGCTTACCAACATGCACGTAGTTCTGCTTAGCAGTTGTTCAAAGTTATGACACACACACCCCTTAAAAAAAAAAAAAAACTTTGCACCAGTGGTGGGATTCAAATTTTTTCACTACTGGTTCTGTGGGCATGGCAGGGGAAAGGACACTGTAAAATCTCCAGTCAGAGATGGTATTTGCCAGTTCAGCAAACTACTCAAAATTTCCGCTCCTGGTTCTCCAGAACTGGTCAGAATCTGCTGAATACCACCTCTGCTTTGCACTGTTCCCCAGATCGCAATTTACTTTAGTTTCTGCATTTCCAATTTCTGGCAAAAAAAACTTCCATTGAGGACAATGGGTTCACTTAGTGACTGTGGCATTTTTTAATGACCACTGCAAAAATTGGATCAATCATATGACGACTGGCATGACTGTAATTCCAGGCTCAATGAAGTTGAGGACTACTTATAACTTGGTTAAGGGAATCATGGCTTGTGAACCCAGCCTAGACCATGCTGATTTTCACAGCTAAGTACTTTCTTTTTTATTTCTGATCTCCAAATCTTTCCATCAGGGATCACCACAGGAGAACATGCCAAGTTGCTAACATCAACATACAAAATACAAAGTACAGAAGATGCAGAGGCCCTTATTATGGATCATTCTACGTTTGGAAAGTGACATGGCTTGATGTTTTTAAGGGAGTAATGTTTTTTCTGAGTAGGGAATTTCAAGAATCCCAGAATTCGATATTCTGTTCTTTTGCCCTGTTCTTAACTCTTAAATCAAGCCATTTCTGGCACACAATTATGTCCTTTCCTTCCTTCTTCACTAAATGCAGTAACCCACTTCCTGAGTTTTACTTCTGTGAAGAGGCCTCTGCTTCTCTCATTTCCGCCTGCCTGCCCTCATTCCTCCTCCCCCCACACCAAAAAAACTAGCAATTTCCTGTTTTCAGAACAACTGTGAAGTGGAGGTAGTGTACAGAAAACAATATAAATAGCTATGAACTGGATCTTATATGGAGGCAGACCAAACTGCTCATGATTACTTAATAGAAACATAAATATATGTGTGAGAGTTGTATTTGGTTGCAAGAGCCAGCTTGGCGTAGTGGTTAAGGTATTGGTCTAGAAGCTAGAAGACTGTGAGTTCTAGTCCTGATTAGGCATGAAAACTGTTTGGGTGATTGTGGACGAGTCATTTTCTCTCAGTCCAACCCACCAGGTTTCTTGTGTTGGTGGGGGAAATAGGAGAAGGAAAGGAAAGAATATCAGGTATATTTACAGCCTTGAGTTACTTATAAAGTAATAGAGTTGGAATAAACATCATTGCTCAGACCCAGCCTACTTCATAGGACATGCTCCCACAGTATTTTGTACAATCCTCCAATGTTAATTTTCCCCAAGTCCTGGCCTAAGTAGGCCAGCATTAAGAACTAGCAACCTAGTAAGCAAGCTATAATTTATGGACTAAACCACAACCTAATGGATTCATACAGCATGCTAAACCATAATTCATAAGCCAGAGTGGATGGTTCACCAAATAAAAACCAAAGAAATTGTTTTATAGTTTAATCCCAGAACCTGGCCATGCTGTCCCACCCGCTCCTTGGTGAGTGAACCTATCTCACTGATAATGTTTGAGATGTCCACTCTTCATTGGTACATTGACCAATAGGAGATCCTATTGGCACGTGACCAATTTCATCCTATTGAGACTAATCAAACATCTAGAATCCCATGGCAGTGTTTCTGAACCTTGGCCACTTGAAGATATGTGAACTTCCCCAGCCAGCCTGGCTATCTGGAGAATTCTGGGAGTTGATGTCCACACATCTTCAAGTGGCCAAGGTTCAGAATCACTGCTCTATGGGGTTCAAAGTTTTTAAAAACTTGAATCATGGAGGCATGATGGAATATTAATGATTACATCATTTTGCTCCGAGAGCTGAAATATATCATCCTGAGAGTTTCATTAGGACTAGGTGAAGATGCAAGATACAGTATAGTGTGTAACATACCACTTCTTTTGGCTGTTTGTTGTACTTTGATTCTTCTGGGTTCTTTTTCCCGTAAATCGTTGATTGGTGTTTATGTATATGTGTATGTATTTATGTAAATAGTCCTTAACTTATGACCACAATCGAGCCCAACATTTCCATTGTTGTGTAAGACAGTTGTTAAATGACTTTTGCTCCATTTATTGCCACAGTTGTTAAATGAATCACTCCAACTTGCTAAGTTAGTAACACAGTTGTTGCCAAATATGCAGCTGGATAATTTTTTGCTCTAATCCAGCAAGATATTTTTGTATATGATGTCCTTAAATTAAATGAAGAAATAAAATAACACACCAGATGTCAAACCTCTTGTTGTTATATCCAGGGCCAACCATAGTCTCTCGAGAAGTGATAAGCGAGGCATAGCTTTTATAAACATATAAACAAATCAGCTGAGTGAGTTTCTCTCTCAACCCAGTCCACCTCACAGTGTTGTTGTTGTGAGGAAAATAGGAGAAGGAAGGAATATTAGGTATGTATGAGTGGTTTATAAAAATAATAAAGGCAGGATATGAATAAATAAAATAAATAAATATGGAAATGATAATCTTTCTTGCCCATCTTACTTGTTAAGAGGCAAAGCCAAATGTATACTGTTAGTAAGGCACGCACCCCACATAAATAGATATAGCTTTAAAGCAAACATACCCACACACCAAAGGAAGATCCGAGAATGTGAGCCACATAGAAGCAGAATAAATAAATAAAAAAGAATTGAATAAAATGTTGACTGTGGGACTGTCCTTTTTGTTGACTTCTGTAGATTCAAACACAATTGCGCAGTTGAACAAATGAAGCTGCGATGGGGAAAGAAATAGAACAGGAAAGCAGTGGTTGCAATCCCAACCCAGAGTGCGCAATTGTGCTATTGTCTCTCCCCCACCCACCCTCTGCCTGCCATACCACCCAGGATGTGCTATTTTGCATTTTCTCCATGCTACTTTGTGCAACTCTACTCACTCAGCCCTAATACACTGTGACAAAAGAATAAACACAATACCAAGGAGACTGAAGGAAGAAGCTACTACCCAGAAGGTAAAATTGCACAACCATGACGAGGACTGTCATTTCCAAAGGGCAGGAAATCAAGGAGGAAACTAAGAGTTGGAAATCAGCAGACCATCCCTCGGAACCATGAATATCTTTACTCAGCTGGGTTCAGATAACAGATTATACCAGTAGAAACTAAAAAGGAGCAATGTAAAAATTATGGATTTTTTGAAATGACTCTTTATGCTGCTGATGATATAAACTTACTATTGCCAATTGAGAAAATACCAAGGCAGAATTATGAAATCAGCTTCACTTCAAAAATACTGGATCTGTAGTGTCTCCCATTTTCCAAGACAGACCTCAGGAAAAGATCTAGGGTCTTGCAGCCCAAGAAAGGCCCAGGCAACTACCAGAGAAGGACAAATGATATGAAAAGCACCATATAAGCTCTTCATCAATACCAGACTTGAGATGGTCCAGAGTCACAAGAGTTGGGTGGCCCTATAAATCCTTTAAGTCAGGGGTATCAAACTGGATTTATTTGAGGGCTAGATCAGCACTGTAGTTCTCCTCTGTGGGCCGGTCTGAGGGGGGCATGCAAGACGAGACAGATGCCTCCTACAGCACCCTGCCAGCCAAAACGGGATGTGGGGAAGGCTGTGTAATAAGGCCCCCCATGCCCCATTTTCAGCCTGGATGGCCTCCCCAGCAAAAACAGGGTGGCTATCCAGGCTGAAAACAGCCCTCCCCCATGCCAGAGGCACCATGGGCCATTCTGTTCCTTTCCAGGCCGGCCCCATGGGCCAGATTTAAGCATCCCGCAGGTCGGATCTGGCCTGCAGGCCTTGAGTTTGACACCCCTGCTTTAAATAAAGTAAAATAAATGGCATTCCAGGACCTGCTGATTGTGTCGTCTTCTCTCCTTATATTTTTAAAACATTTTATAGTCAACAGTTTTGGGGGATAAATGTATACATCACAATTGGGATCAGAATTTCCACT
Source organism: Laticauda colubrina (assembly GCA_015471245.1). Classification (NCBI taxonomy): domain Eukaryota; kingdom Metazoa; phylum Chordata; class Lepidosauria; order Squamata; family Elapidae; genus Laticauda; species Laticauda colubrina. The sequence continues at coordinate 983,482 of BLBF01000066.1, read as the reverse complement.
GCTAAGTAAGGCAGGCATTAGGCAATTTTATGACCTTTTTTGCCATGGTTATTAGGCAAAATACTACAGTTGTTCAGTGAATCATGCAGTCATTTAGTGAATCTGACTTCCCCAATGACTTTGCTTGTCAGAAGCCGGATGGAAAAGTCGCAAATGGCAATCACGTAACCCCGGGATACTGTAATTGTTGTAAACACATGCTGGTTATGAAGTGCCCAATTTTTTTATCCTGTGACTGTGAGAATGCTGCAACAGTCATAAGTGTGAGGACCAGTTGTAAATCCCCTTTTTTTCAGCGCCATTGTACCTTCCAGCAAGACACTAAACAAATGATTGTAAGGACAGAACTATCTGTACAAATGCTCCTTCCTTCCTTCCTTCTCTTTCCTTCCTTCCTTCCTTCTTCTTTCTTCTCCCAGAGTTTTTCTAGAAGAAAATTATGTCTATTCCCAAATTAAGGGGTTAAATTAAATTAAAATTAAATTAAAAGGTTTTCCAAAAAAGTATGAAACCCAGAATTAGTTACCCTGTTACACCACTGATTCCCATCCCAGAATTTTCTCTCAGCTTCTTTCCCAACATAAATATTTTGTACAAGCCATGATGTTATCACATGTGCCATGATGTCATCATGCAAAGGATATAATTTCAGTAAAAAGGAAATCTCAGGAAACCCACCAGTACATGCCTTGGAACCAAAGGGAGGAGGGCAAGCCTTGTTAGCCATCTGTACCTTTACTTTCTGTGCAGCAAATCAATTGCCTGTTTGCCTCAACAGCTGGATAAGAAGTTAAACAAAATGTGCCAGGGATGAAGAAATACTTCCTTTGTCTGATCCCAGAGCATTTGAAAGCATGTCATTTCCAAATTATTATTTAACCAAAAGGCTTTCCAGTTTTCGGGGGGGGGGGGAATGCATCTCAAAATATACTTGCGTTTTAATAAATTTGAATGTGTGTAAATCAGCCAGCAAAGTTTTTTCCCAGCTGAAACTGAACACATGTGCCTCTAAAGATTGGCAAACAGTTGATAAAGAGTAGTGGTAAAAGATGACAACTCCCAAGCACTCTGATTAACAGTTAATCTCCTCTTTGGCCATAAAGTGGGAAAATAAATTGTGCTTTTAGGAGAGCCTATTTTGATTAGAAAGATATAACCTGGGATGGAACTGGATATAGAGAGGAACAAAAATATATGTACTGAAGATAGGATAGTCAACAGAAAGAATTAGCAATGAAGTCACTGAGACCTGGAAAATTCTATCTTAAAATTGTTCGAAGGCAATCAGACAAAAATAGCAGGCTATGCTCGATATTTCTCTAAAGAGAAAGCTATTAAAATGGCCTGCAAAGAGTCCTGGAACATTTTCTAGGACAAGCATGTTGACAATGAAAGATGGCATCAAATGTCTGAGGGGGAATAACAAATTAACAGAGTTGGAAGGGACCTTGGAGGTCTTCTAGTCCAACCCCCCTCCTCAGGCCAGAGACCCTATACTATTTCAGGCAAATGATTGTCCAATCTCTTCTTCAAAGGCCTCCAGTATTGGAGCATTCACAACTTTTGGAGGCAAGTGTTCCACTGATTAATTGTTCTAACTGTCCAGAAATTTCTCCTTAGTTCTAGGTTGGTTCTCTCCTTGATTAGTTTCCATCCATTGCTTCTTGAGAAAGGGAGAAACAAGTGATGCTGATAAAAAATTGAACTTTTAAATTTGTATTTATTTTACAATATTTACACCCTGGTGCACTCCTAAAGGATACTGTAGGACTCTGGTGAGTTACACAGAGTCCCCCTGCCCCCACAACTGGATGATCGGATACTGTCACCCAAATGGCTGGATTCAGTAAAATATGCTTGCTTGGTTGCTTTGTTTATTTATTTTAATTTATTTATTTGTTTAATTTTATTTATTTATATTTTACAAATAACTCAAGGCGGTGAGCATATCCAACACACCTTCCTCCTCCTGTTTTCCCTACAATAACAGTCCTGAGGGATGATTTGGGCTGAGAGAGAGTATCTGGCCTACAATCACCCAGCTGGCTTTCATTGCTAAGGCAGGACTAGAACTCATAGACTCTTGGTGATTGGCCCAAAGTCACCCAGCCGACTTTCATGGCTAAGGTGGGACTTGACCTTACCTATTCCTGCTTTCTATCTCGGTGCCTTCGGCACTAGACTGAATTGGTTCTCCTTTAGGGGAAAAATTGTGTTGGATGGTTTAGAGTTCAGTGCGTTATGATGAAATCGTATTATGGGAATCAGGCCATCACATTCAGCCCTAAGTTAGATTTGTTTCATGAAGGTATATTAAAAATAGATTTGTCTTAATTAAACTCAGTTTAGCCTGTTATTTGAACTATAAAATTGTAGGTTTTAATTCAGATTTGACTGTTTCATGTTTCTGTGAGAGACTCACCATAGGGAAGATATATACCATCAGGGACATTTGTGAACACGAGGCCTCCCAAAAGCAATGGCCATAATTCTATGAACAAAGCCTCTGGTTTTTCATGTTTTCTTGAAGAGCCTATGTTCTTGTAAGTAGGGAGAAATTTTTCAGCCTACATCAGTCATCATAATCAATTACGTTATGGTAAAAGTGATTTAGCTTTGCAAACAGATAAAAATCAAATAGAAATAATTGAATACAAATTATTAATTATGTATAAAGAAGAAATGCCTGGAATGTGGTATCTTGCACAAGCTCTTAACAAAACTGCTGCTTACAAAAACAGGCATGTCGGACTTATACATTCTCCAGAAACTATTTTTCCACGACAAAAGCAAGCAAAAAGGCCCAGATCAAGATCACATCTCTTCAAATTGAGGTTAATCTGTTGGTCACTCACAGCCTCAATTGGAGATTATCATTCTTTCCTCAGCATATCCCTTTCTGGATTGAACAGAATCAGCCCTTAGATTGTTTATTTCATTTACATCCCACTATTCTAATGAGTGTTCAAGGTGGCTAACAAAATTTAACAAAATAATATAGCACAGATTAAAATTGACAGTGAAATTAATATTAAAACAATTTAGCAACTCAACATCTGTTGAAGGACATCCATTTTCACATAAATAGAAAAAGTGAGACCAAATTCAATTTTCATGGGAATGACTTGCAGGATCTGGAATCCCTTCTTTCGTACCAACATACCTCTGGAACATATTTCTGTAGCCTTCTGGAACCCTGATGTGGCTGTTAAATTAGGGGCAATAAATCTCAAATTAATAACAGGAATGTTTCTCAAGAATGTTCTTCAGGTTCAGGCAATTGGAGAAAGGATGGATTGGAGGTGAGCCGAATACATTGGGTGGTTGCTTAAAGGCATTTGGCATAGAGAGGTGAAAAGTGAAAAGAGGCCTTCTACTGTAACTGTGACAACTCATACCTCAGTACTGGTGAATGACTTCCTTTGGAAAAACACAGCAGGCAGCTTCTGCTAGTGGAAGCTTCCTTTTGCTTCTTGTAAATCAAGCTATAATTTTTTATCCCTGAAGCAAAAACATACCTGCAGAAGCTGGGCTGTTCTGGTGTTGACTACCTTCCTAGGATTAGCAGATTTAGATGAAGAAAGGTCTATGGAGATTTTCAATCATCCAGGACATAGTTGTCCCAAAGGTGCTTTTTTAAGAATGTACCTTTGAAGACATTTTGCTTCTCATCCAAGAAGCTTCTTCAGTTCTGAAGAATGAGAATGACAAGAATCAGATGAGAAGTCAGAACTGAAGAAGCTTCTTGGATGAGAAGCGAGACATTTTCAAGGAAAAACAAAGTCCAGTTGCCTCTTGAAAAATCATATTCGGAATGGATGAAGAAGCTTCCTTTTATAGCCTAATTGTGAGTACTATGAAGTCAGGCAAATGTTGGGCCTCTTACCTGTTGATTTCAAAGACTCTGGAGCATCTCATTTGGCTAAAACCAGAAAGAATTTAGCAGATTTCTGCAATAATGTTGAGCATTCGGGTCCCTTTGATTGTGTGTTCTCCATGTTACCTTACAGTGCTTGGCTTCACAAATTATGCTCAGCCACATTTGTTGAACCACTCTGGTTCATACATAATATTAAGATATAAACCATGATTTGCCAGTCAACATTATCTGTGTTATCCATTACTCTAAGCCACAACCCAAAAGCACCCTTAAGCCACTTCATCATAAGATAAGACTGCCCAATGCAACTCTGTGAGTGAGATGGGCAGTCTCCAAATTAAATAAATATAAATTTAACTATTTTGCAGACCAATTTTCTGGATATGCTAGAAACTGAACTTGGCTTCTTCTCCCAACAGAATAACTGCCTGACCACTAAACATGGGTCTGATTCACTGGTCTCCAGCACTGGTTGCCTTGATAGAGCTGAGTGGTCTCCCATGCCCTTACAGCTAGATTTTATTTCAGAGTAATCAAAAAATTTACCCACACTACAGTCCTAGTCTGAATCCAATTCAGCCAATACCAGCCATTTGGAAGCATCACTAAATAAATTCAGCCATAGAAGGCTAACCTGTTGCCAAATACTGTCTTTACACTGTTTTTTTATCTTCATCCACCCAATTTTACTGATGGTTATAAAAGAGAAAGACAGGGGCTAAACTCTTATTTTTAGGAGGGGGAACTTGAGCTCCCCATTCTGCATTGATGCCACTTAAACCTCATGTTTGTAAAGCTACCAAACATCCATCCATCCATCCATCCATCCACCCACCCACCCACCCACCCACCCATCCATCCATCCATCCATCCATCCATCTATCTATCTATCTATCTATCTACTTATCCTTGTTCTGTGTCTCTATGGAATGATATATGATCATATTTATATATCAATAACTCCCTTTTTACAACCTTGTAATCCCTCAATTTGGGGTTGACCTAGGGTGACTGGATGGAGCTGGTTACCCTTCCTGACACCATACGAAGTTTGCGGTAAATATTTTTTCTTTGTGCTTAGAACAGAAACATCTGCCATTACCTAAAATTGAACTCTCAACCTTCCAAGTAGGAGGCGAGTGTCTTCATCACTAAGCCACCATGCCATTCATGGTCATATTTATGTATCAATATAGAATATATATGTAATATATGTTGATATAATATCATATATTATATATAAATGTGATATATGAAAGAGACTTACTCTGTATTTACAAGGCATAGTTGTACTGTACCCTAAAATTGGGAACTGTTCAAAATCAAGATGGGGAAATTTGAAAGCTGTATTACTCTCTTGCAAAAAAATGAAAAGGCTAATACAGGTTTCCTAGGCCATAAGCTATCTAATTACAGACATAAAGAAAACCCATGCCAAAATAAAGAACAATCAACTTTATTTTCTCTTGGGCATGCCTTTTTACTGTATGTTGATCTGCAACCTAATAAAAGAAAGTTAATGGGTTGAGCTTTTCCAAACTAGAAATTAAGTGTTGGAAAAAGCTTCTCTTGTTAGATTTCTATGTGTCAAGCAGCTGTGAAAAGCACAGGCATATGCCATAAAAGGTTTCCTTTCTTTTCTTTTGCTAAACCCTACAAAATCTTTTGCAGTGAGGAATGGGAATGGCATCCAGAGACAAAGAATGAAATTCCTCTATAAGAGGAGCAAGTCCTTTGCAGATAAAAAACTCCCCGAGATTGCAACAGTGTGAAAAAGTGAAAAGAACCATGCCTCTGTTAGTAATGGTGAGGAATTCTATCCATATCACCCAAATGTGCCAGAAAGAAAGGAGAGATTAAAAATTGCATTGTTACACATGTTTGTCTTGAAAAGTTGAATATGCTCATTGGGGATAGTTAAACCCCCCACACCAATGCTTTCTGTCAATGTCGGATGTATGAATGGGTAATAAGGGCAAAAAAATAAGCCGTAATTATATTATTATATTATTATGCAAATAATAAGCTCTAACCGTTCTTTGAGAATAAATCATGCCAAGTTCAGTGAACATATCTACATGACCTACTAAGCCACTTAGAAGATTAATGGGGTTGCCTTGCCTCCATCCTTTCTCACAAGATCCTTTAATTGGAGTCTGTGATTTCTTCATGGCTAAGCATGTCATCTGAAGCTGGAGCAGCAGGAAAGGTAACCTTTTTTAAAAAGTGTTTCTGTAATACTTTCCTATCACTTGGTGGTTGTCTGGATTTTTACAGGCCACTCTAATAAGTGCTGAATGAATGTATATTTTACCAAATCACTGGTGATGTTAATACAGACAGATGCTGCCTTAGGCACAAAGCTAGTTGCATGATGTTGGCCCATGATGTTTGTTTCAGCAGTAAGGAAAGAGCCTCTTTGGAAAGAAGAAAAGTCCCTGCAAATGCTGACTTGAAGGCAACAAAACAGGGAAGATGCAGTGCATCCTACTTTTATCACCTCTGGCCACCTGTTCAATTCAGCTGAGAAAAGAGAAAACACCCCAGAAAAAAAAAACACAACTGCCAAGTAAATTAATGAAAGTAAAAATAATATGTAAAGTACACTATTCAGTGTGCCTCCTGAGATGAAAGTGGTTCTGGATTTGGAAAGAATTAAAATGGCTGGCGCGTGACTCAGATGCTAATGATGTATACATGGAACAGCTCCTTTCCCGCTGCAATATCATGATAGAAGTTCTTGCATTAGGTTATCCTACTCAAGGCCCAGAATTATTTCACACCCTGATACCAAACACAAAGTGTGCAAAGCTCTTTTGTAGGATTGATTCCCTCCTTCATTGCCCTGCAGTTGAGGAATGACCCAAAGCCTTCTCAGGTGTGAAGGCAACCATATCTCCAGTTTCTTCTTCTTTCCACTCTCAGCAAGCAGCTCAAATAGCTGCTAGGGCTATAAAAGACTTCCAACATTCCACTTTTCCTCTTCTTTAAATGATTCACACCCTGAAGTGGAGGTGCCATTTTCCCAATATTTCCAGGGAAATTCTCCATACGTGAGCCCATCAGTCAGGTCTGACTCATAACTCTGTAAGTGTTTTAATCCAGCAGAAGTGCTCCTCTGAGAGATAGTATCTCAAAGAGCAAAATGACCAACTGCTGCTTATGAAGATTTATGCTAAATAAATCTTTAGAAGCCTCCCAAGATCCTCCTAGATCACTCAATATCTTGTTTGTGTGTTTTCCATCTTTGCTAAACATGCTGGGCTGACTTTTCTCCCAGCACCTGAGCTGATCAGACCCTCTGACAACCCAGTTGAATGTTGTCTTTCCTGATCAGAGTTTTCGGCCCAGGCCAGAAGTCAGAGCCCATGAATTTCCGTAGCTTTGCTTGCTCAAAAGAGGAAGAAGAAGGCCAATGAGTAAAGAGTTGCATTCAGCTGATGTCAGCTGGCTTTGCTTCCTCTGAGAGGGTTGTTGTGTCAGCTCTGGACACCAGCCAGGCAGTGACAGCTCACGCCAATGAAATGCAGCCTGGAGGCAGGAGGGGGAAATCCAGTGAAGGCTGGCTGATTTGGGCAAGCAGTTAGATAAAAGGGCTATTTGTGAAGGAAGAAAGGAAAAAGAATCCAAGAGGGAATTAAAAGGCTGGAATTTTCCTTAGAGATGCCACAAAAGAGACTGGATAGAATAAAACAAGTCAAAGAGATGGATAAGGCACTGGTGGGGCAGGATGAAGATCAAACATAAGGCTCTTCTGTTTCCCTTTAATGGCTACTCAAGAGCAGGTGTTAATGGGGCCTATTGGGTGTGTCATGCCTGATTTTCCGACCTTTTTGTTACAATTATTATGCAAACCACTGCAACTGTTAAGTGAATCATATGGTCATTAAGTACATCCAATATCCCATTGGCTTTGCTTGTCCGAAGTTATTTGGGAAGGTCACAAATAGCAACTCTAGGATGCAAAACATGATTTGGAGGAATGTGCCTCCGGATGGCTTGCCGGATATTCAAAATCTAGTATCTATTCAGACAGTGGTATCCATGGATCACAGTGTGAAAACCCTGTTAATAGAATAGAATAGAATAGAATAGAATAGAATAGAATAGAATAGAA
>BLBF01000066.1:946376-975475 GCA_015471245.1 Laticauda colubrina | reverse complement strand
AATAGAATAGAATAGAATAGAATAGAATAGAATAGAATAGAATAGAATAGAATAGAATTCTTTATTGGCCAAGTATGATTGGATGCACAAGGAATTTGTCTTTGGTGCAAATGTTCTCAGTGTACATAAAAGAAAAGATACATTCGTCAAGAGTCAAGAATCATCAGGTACAACACTTAATAATAGTCATAGGGTACAATAAGCAATCAAATCATACTAGGAAACAGTCCATATAAATTGTAAGGATACAAGTGACAAAGTTACAGTAATACAGCCATAATGGGAGGGGATGGATGATCAGGAGTGATGAGAAGATTAATAGTAGTAGTAGTGCAGACTTTGTAAATATTTGGACAGTGTTGAGGGAATTATTTGTTTTGCAGAGTGATGGCGTTTGGGAAAAAAATGTTCTTGTTCTGGCATGCAGTGCTCTACAGCATCATTATGAGAGTAGGAGCTGAAACAGTTTATGTCCAGGATGTGAGGGGTCTGTAGATATTTTCATAGCCCTCTTTTTGACTTGTGCAGTATATAGGTCCTTGATGGAAGACAGGTTGGTAGTAATTGTTTTTTCTGTAGTCCCAATTACCCTCTGAAGTCTGTATCTGTTTATCTGATTTTACAATTCTGGAATACAATATTTAAATATGGAATAGATACAGGTAGTATTGTATCCACAATTAGGACCAGAATTTTTATTGCTAAGCATTGCTTTTTTAAGGTTGTTAAGCCTTAAATAATCAGCTGTGTTTGGGTTCTCAGAAATCCTGTCAATCTTTGAGGGGAAAACTCTTGCTTCCTGTGATGAATATTATTTTGAGAGGCAAGTAGACTCACGGTTCCATTAAAGGGAGGTGATTGTCTCAGGCAGCAATACAACAGCATTTTTTTATCCTTTGTTCAAAGGTTGGGGAATTATTTTTCCCAACAGGCCACATGGGAAACTAGGACTGCTGATGAGGACCAAACTGTGAAGATGTGCAGTCACATATATACACACACACATATATATCAAAAAATAGTAATCATCTTTAAAAATAAAACAAACCTCCTGAGCCAGACAGGGACTGCCAAAGGGCTGAATATGGCCCAGGAACTGTAAAATGCGTAAGTCTGCTTTATTCGTTCTGTTGGAGGACAGAGCTATGCTTTTTTGGCTAGAGATTAACTCAGAACAATTTAATGCTCAGGCTGTCGTTGGGTAGAAGAGATGGTGGCAAGAGAGCTATCGATACTACCTTGAAAATTTAATGAAAAGCAATAATTCATATAAGGTTGAATGGCTTATATATTTTTTTAGTATATGGGTTGTGGTTCGCCGAAAATCTGTGCAGATGGCAGTGGAATCGGACAGTGGGGAAGAAAGGGGATCAGTCCGGGAGTCTGGAGAGTACTTGGATGAGGGTTCTGCGTCCGATGTAGGAATGGGGCCAGAACCATCTGGGAGTGGGGTGCTGCCTCCATAGCCTCTGGAGTCTGGCAGCAGTGAGGCCAAGGTACAAGGAGAGGCTGTTCCCAGTACACATGCGCGCAGAGCTGCTAGAAGGCAAGAGCAGCTGAGACAAAATGGCTGACTGGGAGGTGATTGCCCCTCCCATAAGGGATAAAGGACAGGCAAAGGTGAAGAAACCTTTGCAGGAAACAAAGTCGTTCGTTCGGTTCAGATTCATTCTTTGAAGCTCTTTGTACTTCAGTTGGGTTTTTTCTAGTTCATTGAACACTTCTGTTATTGGCAGCACTTCACAGGAAAGAAAGGTGGGTGCTTATTTCGAGGGACTGTTTGGGATTCATTACTGTCTGGGAATGAAAATAATTCCCAGTGTTGCAATAAAACAAGACTTGCTTTTAAAATAAGCATGTGCATAATTACAGTCTCGGAAGCCTTGATCGGAACAGTATGTGATGGAGCAGAAGCCGCTTTTCATTCATGCCTAAAGCAGAAAAGATCTTGGGTAGAATCTGAGTTCTAAATATAGAAATTAAAAATAAGATATTGCATGGTAATAAAATTAGAGAAAGCTTTTATCCATACAACAATCAGCTGATATCAGAGTAGACAAACTGTAAGCACAGAGCAGGTTTTCACCTCCTATAGAAATGGTGGCCTTTTTTCAACTCATCTTCGAATGCTGCTAGGTTAACTTAATAAATCATAACAGGTATGTTAGAATCTCATTATGGGGAATGCTCTAAATCAGAGTGTCCAACCTTGGCAACTTTAAGAACTGTGGACTTCAAATCCATGAATTCCTCAGCCAGTATGCTTCTAAAACACAAGCCCCTTTGATGTAAAGATGAAAGAGAAGGAATATGAAAGGGCTTGATTGTCAAAGGGAAGAAGAGATCAAGAGTCTATGCCAGTGGTTCTCAACTTCATTTGTTAAGTTCAGTGCTTTAAATCTTTAAAGAAGGCCTGTAGTGAAGAAAAATGTTGAGAACCACTGCTCTGTGTAATGGCTGATCACTCAAAAGAAGTAGAATAAAGCCACCAGCTCAATTCCTTCTTTTTTCTCTTTATGAATTTGTTTTTCTTGAACTTACAGGAATGAATTCTATCCAGGAGACTTCACCCATTATGCAAAAGCAATCCCAGGAATGCACTTAGCAGTGAGTTAAAATGTTACTATGCCCAACATAGAGTGGTTGGTAATCTGCCCTTCAGCTTTGCTACTCATGCAGCAAATGAAGAGGGAGTTTCCAGGTTCAAAACCTGATTGCCCGTTGCAGGAAGCCAATATCTGCCGGGAACCCTGAATTTGTACATTACCTCAGACGGAACTGAGTTCCCCACTGCCAGCAGTGAAACTGTAAGCAGAAGAAACTTCTTTTCATTTGCATGCTCAGAATAATGAGAATTAAACATGGGAAAATAATGCCTGAACAGGAGTAAGTGAACAGGTCAATTCCAACTGCATAATAAATGTAAGTAGTCCTCAACTTACAACCACAATTTATTTTGCTAAGTGAGACAGTTAAGTGAATTTTGCCCCATTTTGCAACCTTTCTTGCCTTAGAGTTGTTAAGTGAATCACTGCAGTGGACACGGTTGTGAAGTGAATCTGGCTTCCCCTTTGACTTTGCTCACAAAAGATGATCACGTGACTCTAGGATCACTGAAACTGTCCATAAATATGAATCAATTGCAAAGCATCTGAATTCTGACCATGGGTGATGCTACAATGGTCATTAAGTGTGAAAAACGGTCATGTCATCTTTTTCAGTGCTGTCGTAACTTTAAATGTTCACTAAGCTAATGGTTGTAAGTCAAGGATTAGAATTAATCCATTTGAACTCAAGAGTTTGAGGCAGTCAGGTCTTAAAGTAGGGGTAGATCTTTGAAGCAGCATGGTGTCATGCTTTAAAACAGGGGTGTCAGATTCAATTTCATTGAGGTAGGTGTGGCCAGCTGGACATCACTCGTGTCCGGGGTGCCTGTGGTAGCCAGAGCACTCTGCCAGCAAAAATGGGCTCCCGAGCTCCGTTTTCAGTTGCAAGCTGTCAGGGCTCCAACAAATCCACACTCATTCAAATCAAAAGTCTCTAACCGCATCTCAGAAAAAGTAAATTGGTTTATTAGAAATTGCCATGTTGGTGCGTAGCTGGGTGCAGCTGATACTAAATCACATCATACATTTCCTCCTTGACCCTGGTTTTTTTCCCCCCACCCCCTGGATGTGACTTCTCCAATGGGAAACATCCGTCTCCAAGAGTCATCCATCATGCTCTCCAATAACCTTCTTATGTTCCGACAACTTTAGCTAAAAAGACCAAAGGAGTATCTTTTTAGTTGACACAACAGCCTTCTTCAACCCTCTGCCAGCGAAAATGGAGCTCGGCCCTCCCAGGCTCCATTTTCACTGGCTAGATCTAAGCACCTCTTGGGCTGGATCCAGTCCCCAGGCCTTGAGTTGCTTTAAAAAATAAAGAGGTAATTTAGCCTTCATTTTGGCCACAACTACTAACTACTGTTTCTTTCTCATTTCTATGTTCTGTGACCTAAAATACCAGAATAAACTTATTTTTTCCTGAAAGAGCAACTGCATTACAACCACTACATGCAAAAAAAAAGCAAATCAAGCAAAAAACAAACCCTTCATCCATCATAGAGATAGAGCAGTGAGGACAGCATCATATAAATTTTCTTCCTTCAGGTATCAATTACCCGAATTCTCAGAAAAGCTCAGGAGGAATTGCATTCTCTAATGTCTTGGCCAATTAATGCATTTTTTTTCTTGAATAGCAATTATTTTTTTTACCTTTCTTTAATAAAGCTTAATCTGAAGGTACAAACAGGTGATCATTCTAATGCCTTTGCTATGAAAACATTCATCTGCTGACTCTTGCAAGCAAAGCTGCAGTTAGAGAACAGGAGGAGGATTGATTGTTCTCTGTTCATTGATACTAACTGGAAATCACAAAGTCCCAAAAATGCAACATCAAACTACATTTGCTTGATTGTCAAGTTCAGACACCCTCAGTTACATCAGCAATGGAATTTTATCAGCTGCGACTGTTTCTGTTCTTACACTGTTGTACCTGTTGCAGCAAGTTAAAAAAAAAAGATTTGCTGGTTGAATTTCCCCTTTAATATGACTATGAATTGCAAAATTTTACTACTTCTTTACATATGATTTATGATATAAAGAACAAAGAAATGAAATGTATTTATGGTGGTGAAGAGTATTTATGGTGGTGAAAAATACAGATCTGGCTGCTGTATCCACCTCTGGAATGTGAGTCGCTGAATTTCTTCAAACAAAGATTAGCAGGAATTCAGAGAATCCTGCCTGCAAATACGCAATGCTTTTATATAGGCTGATATGAGGAAAATATTGTTGTGATTTTCTTTTCTTCTCCTGGCTGTGTGCAGGACTCTGCATCTCTGCAACAGTTTGGAGATGACTGCATTTGAGACTGGGATATTCAGATCTTTACTAGTAAACCATGGCTCTTATCTTAGCAGAGGTTTTTGCTCTGACATATCACTCTCTCTATCACAAATATATCACCATTCCCAAGCTGACTTTTACATATCAAAGACAATGGCAACTTAAATAGGCGCTTTTCTAGCCAATCTGCAGCCCTGCTTGGCCATAGCATTAGCTACAAGTATAACCCTATTTTTAATTTATTTCTAAAAAATTATCTAGCCACCTGAAACCAGCCCGACCTAGGCAACGTTAGAGGGTTTCACAAGTTACAAATCCAAAATTAATTTATGATTAGACTGACTATAAGCCATCAACTGCTAACAACCACATAGATACATTTTCTGCCCAATGATCTGTCCTTCACCTGGTGCTTCGGATCTTCCAACATTAATGAAACTATAATACTAAAAAAGATTAAATTGAGAAGCAATGGTTTGAAGAAATTGAGCCCTGGCCTTGAGGGGAAAGTGGGAGAGAAGAAATAGTGGCTGGGAAAGTAGAATATGTAAAAAGGAGACACAGAATAGTTTTGCCTTGACATTGTTGTCTTTAGAAGAGGATACTGAAGGTTCTGAACAGGCTTTCATAATTCTTTTAAAATAGCCTACAACAATAAAGGAGAATTTTTGGAATCTTGGTGGTACTTGTTGCTTGATTTGGCCTTCCTCAAAGGGATGGGATGACAGGCATTATGATTTATCAGTCCTCCCAAAGGCCCTCTGGAAGGGCCACATTTTCATCATCTTCTGAAAGGTTATGAAGGTGGGGACCATATCGTTCCAGGAAGCAAGCTGCTCCAGAGAGGAGGAGCCACTATAAAGTATGTGCACCACTGGGCCCTTATTTCCATTCTTCCTAGTAGAAAGACCATCAGGAGGTACTTCCAAATTGTTTGGGTAGGATAGGAGAAAACTGTTGTGGAAAGCTAATGTAGGAGGTGACCAGGCTGAGCCTGAGGGAGCAATCAAACAGGTCATTAGTCTCAAGTACCTTTGTGCTCACAAGCAATCTAAATCCAGCCTACTTTGAATTCCATTGACTCTTATCTACCACCAACTTTGACCATTAGTAGTTCAGATTCTTGTAGAGTTTCAGCATACAATAAATCTATATCTATGCATCTGAACTGCCTGGACTTCTGTTTTCCTATGTTTGACAGGTAACCTCCAAGATACTCAAGACCCTGAGCCATTAGCCTGGAATATGCCTTAAAACTCCTTAAAATGACCATTCTCCCCCACCACTTCTCTGTCTTCTAAATATAACGCCCAGAGTACCTTTTGAAAAGTCAAGATTCTTAAAATCCATTTACAACTGTTAACTGAGTGCAATATAATAATATACAGAATCCCATGTTCCAGCAGGAGCTAATTACTAGAAGCAGGGCTCTCCTTAATGAGAGATAATGAAAAGCTGACAAAAGATCTGCATAAGGGCTATATTTAGTTATATTGAAACCGTGTTTTTCATATAATAAGGCCGGGTCTTAATTTTTTTGGAGCCCCGAAAAAATGGCTAGGCCATCTTTTCGGGGGTGACTTAATTCTCCCCCTTGCATCTTCGGGAGGGCAGTGACGGCTTGGATGTTGACCTCGGCGTTGGTGGAGCACTTCATATCGGGGTCAACACAGGCAGCACCATATCTGGGTGTGCAACAAAAGTACTTCCTAACGGCAAGCCCCCCCACCATTCCCCCCATTTCGCATGTTTTAATATAGGCCTTAATTTGGGGGGAGGGGCTTAATTTCATTTCATGCCTATAAAACATGCTGGGACTTCCTACTGGGGGAGGCCGTATTGTTGGAGAAACAGGGTAGCTAGTTATTTCGGGCACCCCACCTCCTTTTTATTCACTGATCATCATGGATATTACACGTGGCTTATAAATGCAGTTTCTTTTGAGTCCTGCTTGATTCCAGTGACTTCATCAACCGTTGTGTGCCATTCTCTTGGCCATGAAATTGGAAGGACTGAGAAGAAACCCACTTCATAAGCCTAAGGGGAAGGGGAAGAGATTTACAACAAGAGGCTAGAAAGCGAGCAGCATTTTTAAAGCCAGCTGCAGAAAACAAAACAAAACAAAAGTCTCCGGAGATCCCTTCAATTGCTAATGATTTCACTAAATAACTTTCTTATGATGAAGGGGGACAATGACGACAATGACAAGCTGCCTCTGTTCTGCTTGGGACATATCTGGTGACCAGAGACCATGGGGTATACTTGCTAGGGTGAAAAGGCTTTTGTGGAGGAGGACTTAAGACTTCTGTGGAAATTTTTGTGCAAATAGTACCATGATATTCTCAAGGCCATCCTGGCCATGAACCCATTTCACTTTGGGCAGCAAATTCTGGATCCTCAGGCTCAAGTTTGTTGAACTGACACTCAAGGAAGAGGACCTAGGCTGCTAAACACGACACTTTAACGGGAATGTCATATTATCCCAAAAAATGTAGAGATCTATCTCTCCTGTACAATTATTGGCGAGCAACCAGACTTGGATGAAAACTGAGGAAACCTTTGTCGATGCTAATATAGTCTCCAGCTAATTAAGATGGTGTCCAGTTATGACTGATCTTCACTCCACCAAATATGTTTTGTAGATAGGACATATAATGACCAGACATATCCCTTTGTATCTCAAAATCACAATGGAACCTCAACATGAGGATGCATTCCCCATCTTAAGTTCTACCTGGAAGTCACATAGTGGATCTTATTCCATTAAAAAGTAAATACATGGCTGCTACTACAGACCATTCCTTGGCTCATTGCTCTGACCAAGCCTTCTCCTGACTTTATATCACTTACTCTAGAGACCTCTTTACATTCTCTCCTCATCTGGCTTTTTATATACCTCAGCTTTGCCAGCCTTGAGCCTCAATCAATCTTCTTTCCAAATGGTCCAAACCTATGCATGTTTCCTGCCATTCCACTTTCATTTTTTTTTTTTTGGGGGGGGGCAGGAAAATTGATAGCAGGCCCACCTCATACATCATCCTAAAAATACACACCTGATCTGCACATATACACTTTGAGGGAAAAACAACACACTCAATAGTTTGCTGTGTCTAGGAACTTTCACAACCTTTTTAAAGCGGCATTGCAATCTTAAATGGGAGAACGGGCAGATAGAAAGTAATGGTACGCAGGTGTTTAATTCTTCTGCTCATATTTTCCTCTGAAAATTGGGAAAGTTTCTAAGCAAGCACTTAGAAAGCACATGAGGAAGGAAAGCAAAGTTAAGGGGGAAGTCAAATCACTTTTCCTCACAATTTCTTTATCCTGCCATGCTCAGCAGTGAATAGTTTCTAGTCCTCAGTCCCCACCCCAATGCTTGGTTCTAAGCAGAATATGTGAAAATCGGTGCTTGAACGTCATGTTTAGCTGGGGAAAAAAAGTATATTAGCTTCAAAAGACTCCATCTTTGATATATTCCTCGGGAAACACAAACTTTTTTTTTCTTAGATAATGTCTCTTATCCTATCCTATCATTTTATACAAATACATGTGGGCGTGTTAATGTATATATCACTAAAAAATGGTGAAGTTCTCAAGTGCCATTATGTGAATCATGGGATTCCCACTATTGTATGATTGTGTTACTGATTTAGAATAAAATTATAACGTTACATTGTTTGTTTATGCGCCATGAACCACTGTGAATCTGTAAGGATTTGGCAGCACACAAACCCCATAAATAAATGCATTGGAGAATGGATGCTAAAGTTCAGTAAAGGGCTTAATGTCTCATTCCATAATAGGAATGACTTTTTTTTAAAAGCAGGAATTGCTTTCAAGAGGTCAAAGCTAACACCTGGTGAAATTTCAGATGGATAGGCAGTTGCATATTAACTACAACTATGATATCAATCACCCTTTGAAGTAAGCAAAGATTTGTATTCTGGAAGTGTGCTTGGAAAATGCAGTCAACACAACAAAGGAGCTGGCCTATAGTTTCCTCTCCTGAGGTCTGTCTACAAATGTCACATATGTCTAAAAGGACAGTAAAAATCAGCCTGCGAAACAAATTTGCAAATGAGTAAAATAATTCTACCTGCCTATATTAGTTATTTCTTTTTGATCAGGCATTGTGTGAACCCTAAAACATGCAAGCAAAGAGTATTCTGCAGCTTCCATAAAAACATCCCTGCCAAGAACCATGGTTTAAGCCTCAAATCCAGCATGTTGTTTCTTTTTTTTAAATTGTACGTTAGGAAACCTTAATGCAGTTTGCAGGATGTAGCTGTCTTCCTCTGAGCATTGCTGACAACTCAAGGTAAGGATGAAATTAAAAGGAAGAACCGTGTGGAAGAGATAAACACAGAGCAACCGGGGACAATATTGCACAGAGAAAGAAAAAGACAGTGTGACTGGATGAAGAATTAAGCATTCATGGAATTTTGGGGTGCTGGTGCTTAGTTTTATGTGTGGTTTCTTCCATCTTTGTTCTTAGTGTGGAAAGCTCATTCAGAGAAAACAGCAGCCTCGCACATATCCTTGAAGAGGTGGCTCTCTAAGTCTTTGGTTTGGAGACAACCTCCAAACTGATCTCTGCAGAACAAGTGATCAGAGGTATGAGATATTAATTGTTTTACTTTGTGTGGCAGGGTGTGAAACTGCACTGTACCCAAGGACCTTTCAATATGTGTATGTGTGTGTGTGTGTTGCGCTATTGTAGTTAGCATAAAAGGAAAGGTTAGTATTGCAAGTATATTTTCAATGGAAAGTCAAGGACTGTAAGCTAAAGTACTGAGTTTGAGACAGGGATTTAAAGCTTTGTGTGAGTCCTGAACTGGTGTGCCAACCAAGAACAAGCTCAATTTTCTTTGCTTCATTTGCTCACCTGAAAAAGAGGAGGAATTGGAGATCTGCTTTACAGAAGGCAAAGTTTTGTATTACATTAAAAATATCAAGTTCCAATAAGACAAAAAGAGTAGTTTGGTTACCAGCTTTGAATTGAATCCTGCCTCCTGCAACAATAATTTCTAGAAATTGAATTGTCCCAGAAATATTCACTTTCTGAGATGAATATCTCCAATAGTGTCAGAGGAATAAAGGAACAAGAATGTCGGAAAAGGTAATACCAATCACAGGATGGGTGTTGCGGTGGGTGTAAAAAGTGAAAAAGCAAAACCAAGCACCTGAAAAAGTTGCGGCCACCCAAAGGCCTTAGGAATGAGACAAATGCAAAAGTGCAAGTGTTTGTGAAATACAATCAGCTGAAAAGGGTTTGGAGGGATCACCTACCTTTTTCCGATGTCGGTCGTTCTTTGCAAGACACGACCTCTGCAGGGAGAGGTAGCCTCCAATCACCTGGATCTCCTCCACTGTGGGGTAGCGCTTCTTCATGGGCCCCATGGCCACCGGCGGAGAGCTCTCAATGCCGTTCTCTACAGCTGTGACAGGTGACACAGGGGCTTTCCGAGGATTGATGGTGATGGTGTTGCCACTGCGACGCTGCATTGCTGGATGTGGGGATGAGACCCGGCCCAAGCCTGCTATCCTGACATCCTCCTTAACTTTGCTGTTGCCACCGCGTCTCATGGCCTCAGCCTCGGGCGGCGGCTCCTCAACAGCCTCCTGGAGAAGTTGTTCACAGCTGGGTGAAGAGCAGGAAGTGGGGACTGGGGGCTTGGCTGAAGGAGGAGAAGGGCTGGCTTCCTGTTTGGGTTCTGGAGGAGGGGAGGCCGAAGCCCTCAATGGCACAACCATGAAGGAGTTCCTGGAGTGGAGACGCAGGTTGGCCAAGGCTTTGCCCTGGACATCGTCCTCAGCCGAATTGCATTCCACTGCCGTCTCTGTATCACCGCTCTCCACCCTTGCTCCTCTGTCTGGGGACAAGGCCTCCCTTCCCCACCTTTTCCCAGTGGGTGAGCGCCTTGGGGGACTATCTGGCCAGCCCTCCCCACTGCTTGACTTTGCTTCAAACTGGCTTCGATAAGATGCCACAGTGCAAGGTCCTGGGGGTGTCAATCCCGGGAGGTCACAGGGAGGGCTGGGGAGGCGGTTGATACAGGGCAGCCGGGCCAGGGTGGGGTCTGCCGAGGAATGGACACTCTTCTTTCCTCCAAAGCTGATGCTTTCAGTTAAATTCTCAGTGCTGAGGGACTTCACCGGGGGCGATGGCATCACCACCCCTCCACCATCATCTTGGCTGAACCGGCTGAGCAGTTTGCTCACCCGCCCTTGGCGCTGCTCCGGCAGTGATGCCTGGTGCTCAGTTCGGCCCACAGCATTGAGATCCTCCACACTGCGGCTCAAAGCCGACTTGACGATGAAGACCTCCCCTGCCCGGATCTCAGTCACGCTGCCCCCACGGCGGGCCAGCAGCTCATTGAGTGACTCCATGCTGCCAGATTTGGCTTCTCCCGAGTGGCGGTCAGCAGATAGCTGTGCTGGTGGCGTCCCATGGGCTGTTTCAATTATAATGACATTGTCTGCCCGCAGGGTCCGGACGCCTGGAATCTGCCCGCATAGATCCACTATTTGCTTGGCTTTGGTGTTTGCAAGTTCGTTTTCTGGAGGGCCAGGCTCATGATGATGGCGGCGCTTCTCCAGCTGAATGAAAGGATTTTGGTGGACTGGGCCAATCTTCTCCTGTAGCACAGAACTCTCTGGCTCCCCCTCTTGGTAGGAGGACGTTGCAGCAGGCAAGGAGGATGAGCTGCTCTCGTTTTCCCCTGGTCCACTTGGTTCAGAAAAAGAAGTGCTTGAACCTTGCTTCGCCCGGCGTCGTTCAATGATCTCCCGTTTCCAAGCCGGCATCTTAGCCATGCGGTCTTGTTGCTCCTGTTCCCGCCGCCGAGCCTCCTCTTCCTCCTTTCGCCGACGCTCCAGTAACTGGAGTTTCCATTCTGGCAGTGGAGGTGTTGAAGACATCTTTGCTGGAGGTGTGAAATATAGCAGGAAACAGGAGGGAAATCTGCGGGGAGGGAGGAAGGAGTGGAAAAAAAGAAAAGGAAAGGTTTGGTGGGATGTTCAGGGAGCGAGAAGGTACCAAGTAAGGGAAAACAGAGAGGGGAAAAGGGGCTCGGAGGAGCAACTTAAAGAACACGAAAAGCAACACAAAAACAAAAGAGGCAAAGGAAAAAATGGAATAAAAGAGGGACTGAAGAAAGAGAAAGAAGAGGGTGTGAAACAGACTCGGAAACGAGTAGGAGGTTTTAGAGTAGAAGGTTTTTAGAGGGGTGGGCAGTGGTTGGAAAGGAAAAGAAAGAGCTTTAGAGTAACAGAAAATGGAGGCTCAGAAATAAAAAATGATCAGAGGAAAATGGTAGGAAGTGACAGATGGAGGTGGAATGAGGGAGAGCTGGATTGGAAAAGGAGAAGGAAAGGTGGGAGAGTAGGAGGAATACATTCAGAAGAAAGGAAAGGGGAAAGAGTAGCTTAAAGGGTCAGGAAGAGGAAGAGGATCTGTCAGAAGATATTGCAAAATTAAGTCCCTTTAGCTATGAGAAAGAGAGAAGGGAGAGAGAGAGAGGGAGGGAGGGAGAGAGATATAAAAGGCTTCCTTCAGGCTCAACCTTTGATGTTTTTCTCCCTTCCACTGCCCTCTCCTGATCCACTCACTCTTTCCAACTCACGCCACACACACACTGACTACACACACTGTCTCTGGTGTGTTGGGGGGGTGGCAGTTCTAGGGGGGGGGGGGGGGGCTCTTTACACAAGGAATCCAGGCATCCTTGCAAGGCAAAGATTAGGTTTGTTTACAAGATTTGACCCCCACCTTGATGGCCAGTACAATTGTAGGCCATTAAAGGGTGGAAGAGCATGAAAAATGAGAAGAGGAACTAAGGGGTGGGGGATTTTAAAAAACAGCTTCCTTCCATGTGTTTTGTTGTTACTATTGGGTGTTCTAATCTAACCTTTCTTAATGGCTGTTAATAAAAAAAAAAAAGAATGAAAGGAACATAGTTGTGCCTGAGTAAGCAATCTAGATTAAAAAAAAAGAAGCCTTGTGCAGTGATGACAATGGGGCAGGTTTATTTACAGAGCAGTTTTATGCCTTCAGCTCAGGAATAAGCACGCAGTGAGAATTACTTGCAGGCAAGGGGTGTAGAGGATTGCAGCAAGAGTATAGAGAAGGCTTTTCACCCCAGAGAGGGAATCTGATTGCAAACAAAGGTGACCCGGGAGGAATTGAATGATTTTTTCCCTTCCCGTGATCTGTTTAAATAAAATTGGCACTTCAGACACAAATGTTGCACAGATCTCCAGACCAGAGTGATAGGGGACATGTCTTTAGTCTGAAACTAGACTGGGAGGTGGTTTGAAAAACCCAGAACTGGCAAATTTGGCTGAAATCAGAAGACTGATGTATTTTACCAGAAACTTGTAGCAACAGTGATAAATATTAGAATTTTCAAAAGCAAATTAGGATGAAACTGAACGTTATTAAAGAAAAGAGATTCTGGGTTGCTCCAAAGAAACCCCCCAAGTTGGACAGGAAGAGGCTTGTGATAGAAAAGTCAACAAGATAAATATAATTGAAAATTACCAGAATCCGAGCTTCAGAATTTCATGTGAATTCCTGCTGTTCAAAAGCCTTACAAAAACAACGGATGGAACAAATGGCAAGATCAAGCGCGTTTTGGTACCACAACCCAACTTTTATATTCTGGAAAGCCCAGACATCTAACCAGAGGATGGCGAAGATGAGAGCTCACTTGGAATTTAAGAGCCCAAAAGACGAATGCTGCTTGGTAATTTTCCCTGAAAAAGAATTGCGTTACATCCAGAGACTTCCAAGAACTGATACCTCCAGGAATTTGGACAAAAAGCCTTAAAATAATCTTCTTCAAACGTTAGTGTGTCTCAAAGTCCGCAGATATGAAAAAGCGAGGCAGAAGATTTGGGGGGAGGAGAGGGGGGGGGGGGAGGAACACCCTTTGAGTTGCTGGGGAAGTTTTCTTCCGGAGAATTAGGGCGGGATCCGTAGAAACGTCGGAAAGGGAGCAACACGTGTACTGTGACATCCAGGCGAGGGAGATCCAAAGACCCTTTCTTTCCCTCCACTTCCCGCCTCCCGCGGAATGCTTCAAAGATCCGGAGGCAAATGAGGCGGGATCTGGAGGCTGAGCCGATGGGGATCCCGCCACCCACACCGTCTGAGGAGAACCCCCAAACGAAGATCTGGGTCGTCGATCCCGCGGCCCCTCCCCGTCGCCAGGAACCCCCCGATCCTCCGGACCAGGAAGCAAAGCAATGGATCCCCTCTACGTACGCTTTTCAAGCCAGCTGGATCTCGGAAGCCCGAGGCAGGCGAGAGGCGCGATCCTTCGCTTGGTCCATGGCTGGAGGAAGCTCGGCTGGCTCCAGCCGGTCGGTTGGCTCGGAATGGAGGGGATTATTTTTTTTTTCTTTTTCTTCTTCTTCTTCTTCTTCTCCAGCCGCCTCGCTTTCTCTTCCTTTTTTTTTTTCCCTCCCCCCTTCCTTTCCCCTCAGTCCAAAGGCAGGGAGGGATCTAGGCGGATCTGAGCCAGGGTTCTAGCTGGAAGTGAAGGGCTGGGGCGCTCCGATCCTTTTCGCTTTCCAAGAAGGCGCCTTCGCGGTCGAGGCGACGGCACCCGGCGGAGGAGCAGGCGGGCGACGGGGGTGGCGGAAATCTCTGCCGGTCTCTGAGCGCATCCACTTCTAATCCTCTGCCGCCCAGCTCCACCTCCGCCCGGCTGCGAAAATCCTTTCAGAGGAGAAGGGAGACGGGAGAGGGAAAGAGGGAGAGAGAAGGAGATGAGGTGGAAGGAGGGAATGGGAAAGGGGAGAAAAGGACGAAAGGGAGGGAGCCCGAGACGGGAAGAAAGAGGAAAAGGGGAGGATGGGGGGGTCTTTGTGTATAAACAGAAGGGGAGGACAATGAAAAGGGGCGGGGCGGGGCGGGCAGGAGACAAATGCGGCGGGGACGGGGGGCGAGGCTGGCGGGCGGTGAAGACAGGAAGGGAGGAGCTGATCTGTCTGTCGCAAATGTTTCACTTGAGGTGTTTCCTCTTATTTGAGGACTCTCCGGGTCTGGACCCCCAGAAGGTCCCTCGGAGGTTCTGCTCCAGAGAATCGGACGGGCCTTCTCGAATCCGACTCTGCCTCTTCCTGCGCGGAATCCATTGCCCCTTCCAGTCCCACCGCCTGCAGCTCTCCCATTCCACAGAGGCCTTTGCGCGCACACACACACACGTGCCCGCCGCAATTCACACGTGCCGGGGGTTGCCTCGTCCCCAGCTATTCTGGCTGCGGTGGGGCTCCCGTGGGCCTCCTCGCCTGGAAAGGGTCAGGTTGGGGGAGGCGAGGCGGGCTTTTCTTGCACGTGTTACGTTTCCTCCGAGGAGCGAAGCGCCCCTGTTCGTGGTTCGCTCGTCAGGCTGTCGTCTGCGGAAGGGGGCAGATGTCGTCCCAGGGAGTCCCCGAAGGCTCGGAGAAATGGGACGACTGAATTCTTGAGTTAAGTCCTTGGGGGTCTGCACTGAAGGAAAGGTTGAGAGCAGAGATGGTGTTCCTTTGATTTATTTATTTTGTCAAGCGATGACAAGATAACAGGGACAAGTGTAAACGTAGTTATGAATACATGAAATGCATGCCTATAGGAAAAATAAAAAGAAACAATAGGACAGGGACGGGAGGCCCGTTGGTGCACTTAATGCACGCCCGGTTCCATTCAGCCAGTTCTGACAGGTTCTGCAGAACCAGGAGTGGAAATTTTTGAGTAGTTCAGAATATCACCTCTGGCTGGCTCCGCCCCCATCTATTCGAATCCCAGCCCAGATGATCGGCTGGGTCTTCTTTTGTTGCCCTGCACAGGAGAACGGAGCTGGAAAGCAGGTTAGTGGGATGGGGAAGGAATGGGGATTTTGCAGTATCCTTCCCCTGACATGCCCACCAAACCACACCCATCAAGCCATGCCACGCCCATCAAGCCACACCATGCCCACCAAGCCACGCCCAAAGAACCCGGAGTTAAAAAAAATGTGAATACCATGACTGGTTGACAGCCAGTGTGCTAGATATCTATGGAGATTCTCAGCCATCCTCCAGGTCGTGGTTGTCCCAAAGGTGCTTTTTTGTTTTTTTCCAAGAGGCAGCTGGACTTTCTGGTTTTTCTCTAAAGACGTTTCGCTTCTCATCCAAGAAGCTTCTTCAGCTCTGACTGGATGGTGGGGAAAAAAGCACCTTTGGAACTCTGTAAACACTGAACGCTGTAAACACTAAAATTTACACCACCACACACATTTCTTCTGTCAGGCCTTCAAGCACAAAAGCTGTCCCTTCTCCCCTCACCTGGGATGGTCATACTAGGGGCTTTAAATACAGGTAGTCCTTGACTTACAACTATTTGTTTAATGACCACAGGAAGTTACAATAAAATGACCTACAACCGGTCCTCACGCTTCTGACTGTTGCAGCATCTTGCAGACAGGTGATCAAAACTTGGACACTTGACAACCTTCCTGTATTGGTTGCAGCATCCCAGAGTTGTGTG
This sequence comes from Laticauda colubrina, assembly GCA_015471245.1. Taxonomy (NCBI): domain Eukaryota; kingdom Metazoa; phylum Chordata; class Lepidosauria; order Squamata; family Elapidae; genus Laticauda; species Laticauda colubrina. The sequence goes on along the minus strand of BLBF01000066.1, from coordinate 959,074 downwards.
ATCATCATTTAGGATCTTCTCAGCCAGCGTCCGACAAGCAAAGTCAATGAGAGAAACTGGATTCATGATACACTTAAGAACTGCAGTGATTTGCTTAACAAAAATGGCAAAAAAAGAAGAGAAAATTGGGCAAGGCTAGCTTTCATGACAGCTGAAATTCTGATTCCAACTGTGGTCGTAAGTTGAGGACTACTTATATGCCTTCCATATTTAAATACTTTATTGAAAATAAATGTAAAATTAAACATCCAGGGCTTTCACAATGTGATCTGTGGACACTGTTTTCTGAATACATGCTAGATTTTGCATATCTTCGAAGCCATCCAGGGCCAGCATTACTACAAACCAGGTTTTGCATTGCAACATTGCCAGTGGTGGGATTCGAAAGTTTTTACTACTAGTTCTGTGGGCATGGCAGGGCAAGGACACTGTAAATTATCCATTTCCTCCGCACCCCACTAACCTGCTTTCCAGCTCCTTTCTCCTGTGCAGGGCAATGAAAAAAGACCCAGCTGATCAGCTGGGACTCGGGAGGTAGAGAATAGATGGGGGCAGGGCTAGTCAGAGGTGGGATTTGCCAGTTCTCTGAATGACTCAACATTTCCACTACTGGTTCTCCAGATTTGGTCAGAACCTGCTGAATACCACCTCTGGTTGCCACGCTGAGCTGGAGCCATGGTTTTCTTGGCGCAGTCCATCAGCATGACTAAGAGCTGATGAAGATCCATCTTTCATCGTTGTTCTAAGAATCCAGGAAGATTGTTTGGAACTCAAGTACACTTAAGCACAAAGTTCTTTCTGAAGATACTTGCCAAAGGAATGCCACGTGTTCATGGAGGAGCTATTTTGGGATAGCTTGTCTTGAATAAAAGGCAGATGGGAGATCTACCCACAACCAAGGTGGCATTCTACTCTTTTCTTGAGAACACATTAAATAGATAAACAAATAAATAATCTCTTGTTGACAGAAGCCAGGTTCGCTTCCTGTTACTACTTTAACACTTGTAGTGATTCAGTTTGTTGTAAGTGAATTTGTTGTAAAATGGGGCAAAATTCACTTAACTGTCTCACTTAGCAACAGAAATGTTGGGTTCAATTGTGACCGTAAGTTGAGGACTACCTGTGAATAAGACCTGTTGTGTCACACTTGTCTGCACACTTGCTGACAACTTCAACAACTCTAGAAATTGTAAGTCAAAACTTACATTTGCGGAAGCCATGCTGATTCTTTCCGGCAAAACTGTTTAGGAATTATTATTTTCTCTTCCATAATATTTTTAGCCACTTTCCAAAGAACTGTTATTAATGAAAGTGGCCCAGAGTTTCTTTTAATGTTACTTAATCCTTTTAAAACACATACACACACACACACACACACACAGTCACAGTGTTCTTTTCCAGTCCCAGGAAACAGATTGTAAACTGGATAGGTTACATATTTTTGTGAAAAGAACATCAATTTCATATTACAGATCTTCAAAAATTCTTTGGAGAATGTTATCTGGTCTCAGAGAACTTGTTTTTAGTTTGTCAATTTGATATATGACTTCATGTTCTGTTACTTCTTTTTGTCGCAATTTTAAATAAACTTTTATTATGGTCACAGACCAAAATCAAAGTTAAATATTGGAATAAAATCAAAACAAAACAGGACAGGACATAGTAATGTATTACAATTGATAGTGAAATCATAATGGGTAAACAGGATCTTCCTAATTTAGTAAATATAGCAAAACTTTGCTACATTAAAAAAAACCTGTATCTCACTTTGTTGCAAATGGTCTAATCTTTCTTCTGAAGAAATCAGCAGAGGTGTAGATGCCTGTCTTGTGTCCTCCACATGAAGACAAACAAAACATTCATTCAATTTCTGTGCTACTTATCTATTCTCTTCTAATGCCCCTTTAGCAACTCCATTCCACAATTCACTGATTGGTTTCCTACTGCAAATATATTTTAAAATCTGTATTGATGCTTAATCAACATCTTTGATCAATTGCTTGCACATATTTGTGTTAGATTAGCATTGTATTACATTTACATTACATTTGATATTTTTCATCCAGAAATCTGGCCTCAAAATGTAGGCAATAAAATAGAAATCAATACATTCCAGTTTGAGTTCCCTGGCTTTTACTCACTTAATATTTTTAATTTGGTTTTTGAATTAAATCTTTTCTGAGATCTTAAAAAATACTGATATAAACTAACCAAGCGAGTAGGGTTTGTTCAAAATGCTAATCTATGGAAATCTAACCAAAGTTAAAACTAATCAGAAAGAATCTTAAAGGATCTAATTAAACATGTTATGCAAAAGATTTGGAGTGCACCAAATCATTTTGTAGATGACTGAAGAGAAAGATTTGATCCTGTCTCTCACATGAATTTTGGTGTTTTAATAAAAGAATTGGCAGCCAGAGTATTATTTTTTAAAATCTGTTGATTGAGTCAATAATTTTTTGGAGACAGAAGAGTTATCTGATTTTATGGACAAATGGAAGATGAAGAGAAGATGGGAACCGAATGGTGAGAATTAACATTCTGCTCTGGTTAATATTTTGCAGGGTATGAGATGATTGTCAACAAACTTGTTATGTGCATTTTGGGGATGGTTTATGTTCTGTCTGGAAATAAGGTGTGCAAGACCAGGTTCCAACAAACAGCTCTTTATTCAAACAGTAAAGTGACTTGTAACGGAATGTTTGCTAAAAGCCGCGGCAGCCCTTCTTATAGCGGCTTGCTCACGGCTTGTGGCCAATGACAGTTGTTTAAGTGTTCCTGCCATGAGGCGGGCCAATCGGAATGGCGCTTAAGTAACCAATCTGAGAACGGCCTTTTCGGCCAATCAGTTTAAGGTATTTAGAGTCTACCAAGTTCTATACATAACACCCCTCCCCGCTTGGTTTCGTCCAATGTGTGTAATGTAGTCACGCAGGTAGGTGGGGCTTCTGCGGGTCCTACTTGACCTGCGCAGCTCAGTCTCAGCATGGTCCTCAAGTGATTTGGACGGGATCGCTTTCTCTCCGCGTCTTCTCCATGGAACCTCCTGGAAGGGTGAGTCAGCCTTGTTGCTCCCGCCTGAGTTTCTCGTCCAGGCTGGCCGAGCAGGCCTGGCTGTCTCCTTCCAGAAAGGCCTCGCCTCGCTCTCCTGCTCCCGGCCTTCTTCTCTATGGTATGAGAAGCTCTTTTTATGGGTAAGCGCTCTTTTTGTTTCATTTGAGTTTCTAGTTCGGGTTTGTGTAGTGATTGTTGTCTTGTTATTGGAGGTTCGTCTCTCCCTTTTTTATTATTTTGTGTTCACCCCCCCTCCTTGGTTGTTTTTGGCTTGTTTATTGGAGTTTGTGGAGGTAGTGTTGTGTTGCGTTCTTATGTGCAAGAGCGAAGCTGGTCGATGTGCCGCTTCCATGTTCTGCCACCATCTAGTGCAAGTTGGTATGACCGGGAACCTGTGATTTGGGTAACTGTGGTTGGAAGCCATAATGGGTCCCCGGTAAGATTTTTAGCGTAGACTAAATAACCGATTTCAAAAGAGCGAAATCGACTGGAGGAGTCAGGGGGTTTGTCCCAGGTATAGGTGGGGTGCAGTCAATTGAGGTAGGAACGCAATTTCCTACCCATGAAGAGTTCAGCTGGGCTTTTGATAGTGGTTGTGCTAGGGGTGATATGTTGAATGGTTAATAATCTGTTAAGTTTATCTTGCATGTCCCCCGTGTCCATTTTTTCTAGGGCCTCCTTAGTATAACGAACCATGCGTTCAGCCCATCCATTTGAAGCCGGATGAGCCAGCACTGTCAGGGCATGTCAGATGCCCTGTGCAGCCAAGTATTGCTCAAAAGCTAAAGCAGTAAACTGGGGCCCATTGTCTGAGACAATTAAATCAGGCAGCCCATGCGTGGCAAAAAGTCTGCTTAACTGTTTCATGACTGCCTCAGTAGTAGTGGACGCCATAAGGAAAACCTCTAACCAGTTCGAGTAGGCGTCCACGATTACAAAATAGATGTTCCCTTTTGTTGGCCCAGCAAAGTCAATATGCAGTCTTGACCATGGGCCTCTGAGAGTTTCCCATTCCATGATTGGTGCCAGTGGGGCGGTAGGCCTTGATGTTTGGCAGTCATGGCCTGTTGTCACCCATCATTCAATGTCCTTGTCCAGCCCTGGCCACCAGACGTAACTCCTGGCCAGGGCTTTCATTTTGACTATGTCCGGGTGTCCCTCGTGCAACATGCACAACACTTCTTCCTGTAACTTTTCTGGGATTACCATCCTGTCCCCCCACAGTATACAGCCTTTTTCAATTGACAGTTCAGTCTGTCGGGTGCGAAAAGGTTTAAAAGTCTTGCCTCTGTTCTCATCCAGCCAGCCCTTACCTACCCAATGCAGGATTCGAGCTGTCAGCGGGTCTTTCGCAGTAGCTTTAGCGACGTCTGCTGTGGTTAGTGGCAGATTCAGCCAGGACTCGATTTGGAGAGTAGAGATGGTGGGAGCTGGGTTGTCTTCCATGTTGGGCAGCGGGGAATGGCTCAAGGTATCCACATGGGTAATGGTCTTTCCAGGGCGATGGGTGAGTGTGTAGTTGTATGCAGTGAGGAATTCTGACCACCTCATCATTCTTGGCGATAGGATGTTCGGGGTTGGTTTGTTTTCTGCCAGGATCCCTAGCAGGGGTTTGTGGTCAGTGATAATCGAAAATGTCCTACCATATAGGTATTCGTGGAATCTTTTGACGCCGGCTATGATTGCTAGGGCTTCTCGGTCGAGTTGGCTGTAGTTCCTTTCCGATTTTGACAGCGTTTTGGAATAAAAGTCGATTGGTGCCTCTCTGCCGTCTGGTAGTTTGTGGCTCAGGATGGCGCCGATTCCAAAAGACGATGCATCACAGGTGACCGTCAAAGGCAGGGTGTTGCTGTACTGTATCAAAATGGTGTTAGAAGTTAATAAGTCCTTGATGTTTTGGAATGTTGCTTGTTCCCGGTGGCCCCATTTCCATATAGTTTTTTTTTTATCTTACAATCGATGTAAAAGTTCTGCTACAGTCGCTTTTTGGGGCAGGAAGACATTGTAGAAATTAATGAGACCTAAGAAAGCTTGTAAGTCAGTTTTGTTCTTAGGTCTGGGTGTGTCTTATATCGTCTTTATTTTCTTTTCAGTGGGGTGTATCCCTTGCTCATCTATCAGGTAGCCTAAAAATTCGACCTGGACGGTGGCTAGTTTACATATTTCTCTCTTGACTTTAAGCCCTGCTTCTCTGAATCTTCGCAAAACCTCTTTTAGTCTATATTCTAATTGGTTTGCATTTTTTGCTGATACTAATACATCATCAAAATAGGGGACGACTCCCTTGATTCCGTTTAACAGACGCTCCATGAGGCTTTGGAACACGCCTGGGGCAATGCTAACGCCGAACTGGAGACGGTTACACTTGAATACCCCTCTATGTGTCACAATAGTGTGCCTCTGCAGTAGTGGGGTCAACGGGTAGCTGTTGGTACGCCTGTGCGAGATGAAGCTTCGCAAAAAATTTTCCTCCCCCTAGGGAGTGCAATAAGTGCACTACCGGTACTGGGTATGCACTTTGTTGGCGCGCATGGTTTAGGGTTGCCTTATAGTCTCCGCAGACTGACCCATCTGGTTTTACAGGAGTCACGATGGGTGTTTCCCAACTGGCATGGTCGATTGGCTCTTACACCCCTTGTGCTATTAATCTGTTTAATTGTTCATCAATTTTTGGTTTTAAGGCAAATGGGACGCGTCTGGCTTTTAACTGGATGGGGGCTATTTTCGGATCTAGGCTAAACGAAATTGGGTTCCCCTTGTAGTTGCCTAGGGTCCTGTCGAATACATCCTGGAACTCTTGCAGCAGGCTCTCTTCCCAGTTGGCCGCAACGATGCTGTTGATCCTGGTCACTCCAATTCCCAGGGGCGTGAACCATTCGATTCCCAGCAGGCTAGGGCGATCACAGTCGATGATTGTCAGAGGCAGTATTTCAGCGTGGTTTTTAAATTCTACTAGGAAATGTCCAAGGCCCACTACAGGGATTCAATTTCCCTGGTAGTCCTTTAGTATCAATTTTTGTTGTTCCAGTTCTCTTTGCTTGATGTCTGGTATCAGGCTTCTGATAGTGTTCCAAGATACCATTAACAAGTATGATCCAGAGTCTACTTCCATCTCACAGGGCTTTCCTTCAATTTTTACTTTTATCCAGACTTTTTTTGCGTTTGCTGCCCTGGCATTTTCGATGGTTATTGTTTGGTGTGTTTCTTCTCTGTCGCTCGTTCGCCAGTTCATGCTGTCTCGGCTTCATCTGCTTCCGGCTTGTCTCTCTTCGTTTCTGGGGGGGTGTGCCACTGCTTCTTTTTGGACTATAGCTCTTTTTGTTTCGGCAGACCCTTGTGATGTGCCCCCGTTTTTCACAAGCTCTGCAAATGGCATCTAGGAACCTGCATTCTGAGCGCAGGTGATTTCCTCCGCATCCAGCACACTGGAATTCTCACCTGCTTCTTCTTTTTCTCGCCATTTTCTTTCCAACTGAAGCCTATGTATATCTTCATTGTCATCATTAGTGTCACTCAGGGAGTCGAGTTCTGGGCAGTCGCTGTGGGCTGTTTCTTGCTTCCTTCCACCCTCTTTTCTCTGGGTTGATTCAGCGGACCTGGAATTGAGTTCATCTGGCGCATAGTGGCTGTGGATTTCTTGGCTGCTTCAGTGGTGGTGGCTTCTGCGATGACCTCGGTCACTGATATTCAGTCTGTTTAGCAGGTTGCTTTGGAGTGTAGCGTCCTTCAATCTGAGGACCACACGGTCCCTCATGGCCTCATGTTCTGGAACTCTCAGGCTCCTCCAATGTGTCTTAGGGCTGCTACAAAGTCTCCGATGCTCTTGTTTTCCCATTGGTCTCATTTGTAAAACTCGTGCCTTTTGATCAGGTTGGAGACCACAGGCACGTAATGGGCTCGAAGCATTCTGTTCAGTTCAGGCCATGCCATCTGCTTAATGTCTCTCAGTTTAGCTAGCACCTTTGCCATTTTAAAAATGGCTGGCCCACAGTGCGTGAGGAATACAGCCCTCTTCCTCTGGTCAGTTATCTCCTGTAGCTCGTTGCTTTCTAAGAACATCAGAAAGCGATCAATGTACAACTCCCAATCTTCCTCGGCTGGGTTGAATGGTGCGGGCGGCACATTGTTACCGGCCATCTCTGTCGCTCGGTTCTGGTTGCCGCGTGCTTCGGTCTTGCTCTTCTAGGACGATCCCATCCTCGTCGCCAGTGTTCTGTCTGGAAATGAGGTCTGTGAGACCAGGTTCCAACAAACAGCTCTTTATTCAAACAGTAAAGTGACTTGGAATGTTTGCCCAAGCCACGGCAGCCCTTCTTATAGCGGCTTGCTCGCAGCTTGTGGCCAATGACAGTTGTTTAAGTGTTCCCGCCATTAGGCGGGCCAATCGGAATGGTGTTTAAGTAACCAATCCGCGAATGGCCTTTTCAGCCAATCAGTTTAAGGTATTTGGAGTTTACCAAGTTTTATACACAACAGTTTGAATATTGGGCTTCCTTATTTTGCATCCCTTCAGGATCTGGAAATCTTGAGGCTGCAGATTCCAGAATTCTTACTCATCTTCCAAGGACATTCATAGGACATTTCCAGTTGAGGGATGTGATTTTACATGTTTCATAAGCTGGTTCTTCTTCTTAGAGATTGATTCACAACACAGGCTTTAACTATATTGAATTAAAAGCACAGTGGCTGCATTATTTAATTTATTTATATTAAACTATTTATATGACTGCTTATCTTACAACAATGTCTCCGGGGTGTGTGCAAGAATTAAAACTAAAAATAATTGGAACCTCAATCCAAGTAACAAATGTCCAAGATTATAAAAAGCCATTCCAGTCTCCTCAAAACAACATCGGTCAGCAAGGCTCACTTATCATTATTTGCACCATATATTAGAGCAAGCTTAATAAATTACAGAGCTTTTGTAGGGTTTCTGATCTATGATCAGTTAATTTATGATTCAGCATACTGTGTGAACCCAGGAAATGGGTACATTCAGTCACCGCTATGACGTCTCCATGAATGCAGCTACAGAAAATCACAGGGGAACACTACAACAATTGTTAAGCAACCACCCACCACTTCCTGCTTTCTGGAGTTTACCAGAGTGCATTATGGTACATTACAGATAGCCGACATTGAAAAAGAATTTGTAAGACTCCCTGCAGTGGAGTCCACAGTGAGACTGCTTTTGTGATTCCAAGAAAACTTGATTATAGTAGTTTCAGTATTCGACATATTTTAGGAATTAAATCAGCTCAGCTGGATAAAGAATGCTAATATGACCACCATTGGCTGATCCTATGAATTAATGGCTGTCCATCTTTAAGTATGCTGCACAAGAGCAACTTATTAAGATAATCACCAATACAGATCAGTGTAGTGTTGTAAGCTGTCCAAATAAATTGGGGAATTAGTTATTACTGTATGGTTTGGTTGTGCTCCCTTGGCTTGATGCTTGGTGTTATGATACCCTCTAGTGTTTCATAAACATCATAACATTTTCTGGGGATGGAACCATGTTTATTTATCATGTATTTCTAATTCATATTTCAAAATATTGGTCTTTTGCAGCCATCCAAGAAAACAAGAATCTAGTGATACTTTGGAGATTGGTCCATTTACCATCATATGCATTTCTGTGGATTTCAATATACTTCCTCAGATACTTGGTCCGAAGTTGCAAAAGAGAAGTATCTATATTTGGACAATTATTCCCAAGAAAACAGGGGGAAAGAGGGAGATGGGTAGGTGGGGAATTGGTGAAGGAAGTTGGAGGACAAGAAATAAAGTTGAGTGGCAAACAAGCCTAATAAACAATGAATAAATTTGAAAACCTAATATTATCAGTGTGGCATATAATAGCCATTTTTTTGTTTGTTTAGTCATTTTATCAATAAAGGGGAATATTTGTAGCTCAGGGTTGAAATAAATGGTCCTTGATGCTCTAAGAGCTTGATTGTTTTCTTGCAGTTATTTCATTACCAAACGGGTTAACATCATCAGTGCTAGTGCTAGTCATTTTATGCCCACTCTTAATTTTGTCTTTACTTTACAGTACTATCTTCTCTCCTTGTTTTCCCCAAGCAACTACATGCATTTATTTATTTATTAAACTTACATGTTACCTATTTCTCTGTCCAGTGACTCTGGGCAACTACAACATCTTTAAAGCATAACATAAAACAATGAGAAAATTCAAAACATTAAAAACACTCTGCATTAAAATTAAAACATTAAAGATTAACAAGAGTTTTAAGGATCAATACATGAACTACCTCCAAAGTGGAACATCCCCATCGGGACCCAAAGCCAGTTGGCAGAGCAAGGTTTTCAGGCCCTTTCGGAAGGCCATATACACATACATATACATGGATTTGTACAGTGGTACTTTGATACTCAACTGCTTTGAAATTCATTGCATTTGGTACTCAATGCAGTTTGATGCAAAAAGTTTGTCCCAATACTCATCATTTGTTTGATAGTCAATGCACTACCGTGTTTCTCACATTATAAGGCTGGGCCTTATATTTTTTTGACCCCTGAAAAAACGGCTAGGCCGTCTTTTCGGGGGTGACTTAATTCCCCCCCTTGCATCCTCGGGTGGGCAGGTGGCAACATCTTGGGGTTTGGGAGACCTTTTCCTTCTCCCTTGCTGCCATGGCGTTAGAAGAACGCCGCGGCGTTTGGCGCAGCCACGTGCGGCTAGTCAGGGCTCCTCCCTGCAACTGGAGTCCTGAGGAGACACGGCTTGAGGCGCTCCCATCGCCGCGTTCCAAGGGAATCTCCCTCTCTCTCCTTCTCTCCGCGGGCCCTCCTTCCTGGCGGCAGATCTCACCAAGGCAGCGAGCCTCCCCGCCGGACCCTCCACTCATCCCGCCAGAGCCGCACCAGAGCCGTGTTGGGCAGAGCTGGGAAAGCGAGCCGCGGGTGTGTGCATGCCTCCTCCTGCCTCTTGTTCCCAAATCTCGCCCGGGCGAGCACCGCTTCGCTTGCCGTGCAAAGCCGCAGCTTCCTCACCTCTCAGCAAGCAGAAGGAACTGGCTGCAGCCTCCTCCTCCTCAGCCGCAGCGCAGACCTTGTGGGGAGAGAGAAAGAGGGAGAGATCCTCTCGGGCAAGTGCCTTCCCTCGGAACGCGGCGACGGGAGCGCCTGAAGCCAAGTATCTCCTCAGGGCTCCAGTTGCAGGGAGGAGCCCTGACTGGCGGCACGTGGCTGTGCCAAACGCCGCGGTGTTCCTCTAATGCCGCGGCAGCAAGGAAGAAGGAAAAGCAACAGTGGCGGAAGGTCTCCCAGTATGAAGTGCCCCACCAACACAGGCAGCACCATATCCAGGCATGCAAGTACTTCCTAAATGCAAGCCCCCCCCTGCCATTTCCCCCCTATTTCGCATGTTTAATATGGGCCTTAATTTGGGGGGAGGGGCTTAATTTGATTTTATAAATTGAATGTCTATAAAACATGGTGGGGCTTCCTATTGGTGGAGGCCGTATTGTTGGAGAAACACGGTAGCTAGAACATGTCTGTGTCAGCTGCCTTGTAACTGATTACATTATTCCTTATGGTAAAAATGTGTTTGTTATTCATCATTTTTGGTACTCATCATGCCTCCTAGAACCAGTTAACTATGAGTATTGAGGAATCACTGGATATACACATTCTTTCTTGGGATAGTTAAAACTCATAGAAGAATGGAATTACTGGTAATTAGGATTTTTTTTTGTAGCAACACTGAGAAGGATCACTCTAAGTACACAAGGTTACTTGACAGTCATAAAGCAATTTTCACTCTCATCTACAGCCATCTCTGCATTATTAGTGAAAGTGTGGAAGGGCATTTTAATGGCAGTGAGAATGGCCTTGGGAGAAAGGAGGAAGAGCCACTGGTTAGGCAATGGTAAGATTAGAGACATCTAAGTCCACAGAGGGTATAAGGCATGGCAGACATCTCAGAAGGTTCTCTCTTGAGCTTCTTGGACTATAAAGATGAGAGGGTTGGGGGGAAGAGATATATTGTACTTTCAGACTTACAAGATTCTGTTAATGTAATATTATAAAAATACAGATGGAACTTTTAAGTGTGCTACTTGTCTAGACTACCTGTCACAGTGATGATAGACATGTTGCAATTGAAAAAATGAAAATTTGTAAAATGGGCTTCGAGGTACATTTCTCTCTCTCTCTCTCTCTCTCTCTCTCATTTTTTTTTTACATTTTTATTTTATTGAGCATATGGGTATATAGTAACAGAGCAACTGATGGTGCAGCAATGATCAATGCTACAAGCAATTTTAATACTGGACACAAGGTTCTGTAATGGAGCTGCAGGCATGGTGCTTCTATTATAAAATGTTTCTGAGGCAAAACAAAGCCCTTTATAGATCTGTCTTACAACATCTTTGTCTCATTTCCAATCTGCCAAAATGCTAGCCATATACATACTTTTGAACTTTTTCATATTCCATGTGTGTGTACATCATGGGTATTTTCTTCTGGAGAAAGAATTGCACACACAAACTAGGCTGTTTATAGTTCTGAAGCCATAAGTACAAGGAGTTTATATTTTGCTGTGGTGTGACTTCTTGCTAGTTTAGGAACAGAGTAGAACATGTAACACCAATTTTAGTGTGGCCCAACAAAAATAGCAATACAAATTCAACAACAGGAAATAAGACTTTTTTAGAACCGTGAGACTCAGATGCTGGCATCATTTTGGCTCAGGAGTTTGTGGAGGATAAATAATAGTTTGCAGTCCATTTTTATCAGGAAGCAGCAGGTCCTGTTTAAGAAATGAGGTTAACCCATTCTATGCTGTATCTCTCTCCATCGAATGCCAGGATGGATTGGATATGTGTTTGCCGGTTTCTGAGAAACAAAAAACTTTCAATGATAGCAGTTAGATAGCAATAGCACTTAGATTTATCTACCACTTCACAGTGCTTTACAACCCTCTCTAAGCGTTTTACAGAGTCAGCCTATTGCCCCCAGCAATCTGGGTCCTTCTGGGACTTCAGAAGGATGGAAGGCTGAGTCAACCTTGAGCCAAATCAAACTGCTGGCAGTCAGCAGGATTAGCTTGCAATACTGCATTCTAACCACTGCACCACCAGGTCTCTAGAACAGTGGTTGCCAACCACTGGTGGTCCATGAGAAAAAATTGGGTGGTTTGCAGAGAAATGTCACCCACAAAGCACCCCCCCAAAGAACTTAATCCAGGCTGCACGGGAACACAAGGCTATGCTGTTCACATGGCCCTCGGGAACACAAGATTTGTGTTGCTTGCATTGTGAACAACACAAGGTTATGGGGGGAGGGGGGAAGGGCAAAGGGGGGAACTTGCCCCAATTGCCCCATGCACCTCGCCTGGCCACTGGGCTGCTTCTTTCTTCTGCTTCTTTCTTCTTCTGCTTTTGGCTTCATGCAAAGGAAAGCAGCAAAAGTCTTTCTTTCTCTCCCTCAAACTCCACCAGAAATGAGTCTGGGACCCTGCAAGGCCTCCTGCTCCAAGAGGCTGCACTGGCAAAGATTTATTTCTGGTGGAGTTTGGGGAGAGAAAGAAAGACTTCTGCTTTCCTTGCATGACGCCAAAAGTCAGTCTGTCTGTCTGTCTGTCTGTCTGTCTGTCTGTCTGTCTGTCTGTCTGT
>BLBF01000066.1:934446-946366 GCA_015471245.1 Laticauda colubrina | reverse complement strand
TGTCTGTCTGTCTGTCTGTCTGTCTGTCTGTCTGTCTGTCTGTCTGTTTGTCTGTCTCTCCTCCCTCCCTTCCTCCCTCTCTCTCCCCCTGAGAATGGAGCTGGAGACGGTATCCTGCGATCCCAAATAAAGAATGATCGATCAGTAGGAAAATGAGGTAGGGAATTTTCCTGCGGAATTTTTTTGAGATTTTCCCAGGGTCTCTGGTCCGCGGGATTTAAAATTATGAGTTTGATGGTCCCTGAGGTCCAAAGGTTTAGCGACCCCTGCACTAGAAGATCTTGCTAGAAGCTGTAACAGAGTAAGAGGTATCGTTATACTCGGGACTGATCTTTAAAACCGTAAACACCTGGGCACACAGCGCCTGCCTGAGTACCTGATACTGAATCAGCTTTCTCAATAGTGAGCACTTTCTTCAGAAAAGCACTTAAGCCTTCTTCTCTTGTGGGACATGTTTTTTTTTTTCTCTCACTCATTTGACCAATTCATACAATCCCTTGATGAATTAGGAAACTTGCCCTTTCGACTTTTGATCTGATCCTTTCCACTGTTAACTACTATACCACTGAAATATGTTTGACCTCTATGGTAGCAGAGCACTAGATCAAATCTCAAAGGGACGCGTTTGCATCCCTGATTGTAGCAAACCCACAGATACTTTTCTGCTTGGGCAAGTATCCTTTCCCTCTGGCTCATATTTATGACAACTGCATTGTCCAGAGTCATGTAATCCCCTTTTGTGACCTTTTAACAAGGAAAGTAAATGGGGAAACCAGATTCACTTAACAACCGTGTTACTAGCTTAACAACTGGGGTGATTCACTTAACAATGGTGGTGAGAAAGGTTGTAAAATCAGGCAAAACTCATTTCACAAGTGTTTTGCTTAGCAACGGAAATTTTGGGCTCTATTGTGGCCATAAGTTGAGGACTACCTCTATATTTCAGTGGCTGGTGAAGGATAAGTTCCCAGAATGGGACAGTATCCTATGAATAAGGAAGCAGATCAGTGGTGGGATTCAAATTTTTTTACTACCGGTTCTGTGGTCGTGGCGTGGGTGCGTGGCAGGGGAAGGATACTGTAAAATCTCCATTCCCTCCCCACTTCTGGGGGAAGCTTACTGCAAAATCTCCATTCCCTCCCCACCCCACTAACCTGCTTTCCAGCTCCGTTCTCCTATGCAAGGCAACAAAAGAAGACCCAGCCAATCAGATGGGACTCGGGAGGCAGAGAATAGATGTGGGGCAAGGCCAGTCAGAGGTGGGATTTGCCGGTTTTCTGAACTACTCAAAATTTCCACGACTAGTTTTCCACGACTAGTTTCCACGACTAGTTTCTATTTCCTGCTGAATACCACCTCTGAAGCAGATCCTGTTTATGCCAACAAGGATTTCTGGGGCACTGCAGTAAAAACGTGCGTGAAGTTTTCCATGTTGCAACCAAGTCCTTTGGAGAAGTTTCCTATGAACTGAACTGCACACTGCTGTTTGTTTTTTTTCATTAAATAAAATATGTGGAGAAATGTACTCCTGCAGGGGCTCTCCAGAGTTCATAACAGTCAAAAGAAAATTAAGGAAATAAAACACAGAACCGTTCTAGTAGCTAGAGATGTCAGTATGATAGCACCTTTGCTTGTATGCTGTTCTAATCCAAACCCTTGTCCAATAAAACAAACATAAACCAAAGGGAACAGAAACCTTTTAAAGATCCTTACGGATCCCTGGTTAAAAGGCTGCTGCAAACTAATTAACTTTGATAAACACAAACCTTCCCAAAACTGTGCGAGACTGCCAAAAATAACAGATAAGGTTACCTAGAAATATTTTACAATGCAAGAGTCTTCAAATACCAATGAAGATACTGCAATGTCCATGAGGCTTGAGTTTCAAAACGTCTTTGCTTCCTGCAAAGAACGTCCGATTTACAGCTGGCTTTTACCTTCTTGAAGGAGGGGCCATTACCTTGCAGCCTTACTCCCGTGTTGCCCGTGCTGTTGCAGTTACTCTTGGCACAGGCTCCTCGGGAACCTCCTCATCGCTGTTGCCAGCCCTCACAATCTCTGAAGGCATCAGTCCACTCCCTCATGGTCCTGGCCCCTCATATGAGTCCTTGCTCTCCTCAGCCATCTGCACCTGCTGCTGGCTAACCACAACACATGCTTGCAGAACTCATTTCTCAGAAAAATTAAGAGCAAATATTGAACCGGAAATTTAGTTTCCTCTGTGTTAGTGAAAATAACCATATACTGGCCTGACTTAGCTGGGGGAGAGACATGAATTGAAAATGAACACCACATAGAGTACAATATTGAAATAAAACATAGCGCCACCAAATTAAATGTTTAAACTGCACTAATTTCTACAAATAAAAGTGTATTGCTCATTTTTTCTCCCTCCCTCCACAGGAATCCTATCACCGGTGACATTAAAATATTTAATTTTGAATGAATGAAGAAACAATATTCCATCTATATGTTCCTATTACAGGTAGTTCTCAACTTACGAGTTTATTTAATTACAAGTGCACTGAAAAAAGTGACTTATGACCATTTTTCACTCTTACAACCTTTGTAGCATCCCAGAGATCATGTGATCAAAATTCAGATGCTTGGCAACTGGTTCATATTTATGACTGTTGCTGTGTCTCAGGGTCATGTGATTCCCTTTTTGCGACCTTCTGACAATGGGGCAGCCAGGTTCACTTAACAACCGTGTTACTGCCTTAACAACCTCAGTGATTCACTTAACAACTGTGGCAAGAAAGGTCATAAAATGGGCCAAAACTCACTCAACAAATGTCTCACTTAACAACACAAATTTTGGGCCCCATTGTGGTCGTAAGTCAAGGACTACCTGTATTCTTCATTCCTAGGCTTTCTTGGATCCATCTTCTCAGTCTCACAAGTCCTCCCTCCCTCCACACTTGTACCTGAAAAGTTCTCTTTCAAATGCTTCTAGTGATGGTAAATTTACAACACGCATGTTAAAGGTGACACACCACAACATTTTGGGTGATACACAGGTGTTCATCCAACAACTATTCTCAAAAGCAAGCTCCATTCTTGTGTCATTTTTGGAAGCACTGGGAGCTATGCAAGAATGGGGTTTACTCTCGTGTGGCCTCCATAAATTGAGAGGTGATTGGGGCAAGCAGAAAATTGAAGGCAAGGTACCTCCGGTTGCAGAAGAAAGAGGAAGGGAAAAAGTTTAGAAGATGGGAAGTGGGATGAAGCAGAAGTACCAGAAGTGCTTTTTCAAAAGGCAAGTGGACTTTCGTTGTTTTTCCTTGAAGTAGTTTTGCTTCTCATCCAAGAAGCTTCTTCAGTTCATGAACATGAAAAACAAAGAAAGTCCACCTGCCTTTTGAAAAAGCACATTTACGACAACTATGACCTGGATGACTGACAATCTCCATAGATACCGATTAGATGCAGATTCAGGTTAACAGAGTTGGAAGGGACCTTGTAGGTCATCTAGTAAGCAAGTGATGAAGCAGAAGCCTTTGCCAATAGGAAACCATCTGCTCTGCAGCTCTTGAGGAAATGCTGCAAAATTCTCTTCGTCATATTTCCTCTGGAACATGTGCTGAGCAGATATGGCACTCCGCTTCCCAAAGAGCATAGAATCGTGGGAAAACATCAGAAATGAGTAGGACCCTTATGTGCAGATGGGACTATTATCTTTATTGGCAGTGAATAGGTTTGCCAGTAAGAGCAAACAATTGCTTTAGTACTAGTGAACTATTTAGCTGACACGTATTTTAAAAACTGGCATTAAATTGGGATAGTTTCTTGAGCCAGTCAGTCTCTTTCAGCCCTAGGAAGGAGGCAAGGGCACATTGTGCCTGAAACTTTGCTAAGAAATCTGTAGGGATTTGTTAAAATGGCTGCTGCTCACTTGAAGAACAAATGAAAAAAAGGAGGAAGACTTATTTGTTCTTGTTCTATATGTAAAGTGGGTGACTCCAAATCTACAAACCTGATTGGTCAATAAAATGAACATTGGATTGGTTCACTAGGAACCAATCCAAAGAGCTGCTAAAAGGCGGCAAATCTAAACAAGTGCCATTGGCTGCAAGCAGGCAAGCCAGCCTGTATAAAAGGCTGGCCTCGGCTTCAGCCAAGTGTTCCTATTTACTAACTAGTTGAAGAATAAAGTATTTGTTGTTGGAACCCGGTCTACCTCGTGTGTTTTCCGAACAAAACACTGGCGACGAGGATGGGATCGTCCTGAACGGAAAAACCTGCACGCGGTGATAAGAAGTCCAGATTACAACCAAGATGTCTGGAAACAACGCACCGCCCACACCCTTCAATCCCAACGAAGAGGATTGGGATTCCTATGCTGATCGCTTCCAAATGTATTTGGAGAGCAATGAAATGGAAGGCATTTCAGAGCAACGCAAGAGAGCTGTGTTCCTGACGCACTGCGGGCCAACAGTTTTTAAGATGGCAAAGGCCCTTGCGAAGCCCCGGGACGTTAAACAACTAACGTGGACAGAATTGCAAAGACTCCTCAAAGCACACTACGCTCCGATGGTGTCTAACTTAATAAAGCGACACAAATTTTACCGCAGAGACCAGAGAGAGGGAGAGACCGTCGCCGATTTCATCGCTGCCCTCAGACAAATAGGGGGTGAGTGTGAATTTTTGAACATAGACGAGGCAATGAGGGATCGCGTGGTGCTGGGCCTGAGAGACTCGACTGCACAGAGTAAATTGCTCAACAAGCCCAATATCACCGTTACCGAAGCCATCGCGGAAGCCACAGCCGCTGAAGCCGCGAAAAAATCTGCCGTAGCCATTAAAAAGATGAACACACACAGCGAAGAAACACCAACCAAAGACAGAAAGCACCCTGCCACCACAACCCACTACGAAGAGTCGGGCGAAACAATTGAATCGAGCGAAGAGGACGACGAGGTCCACCGTTTGCTCACGAACAAAAAAGAGCGCGAAAGGAGAAATTGGCGGGAATGCGCTGGCTGCGGAGGAAACCATCCCCAAGCCGAATGCAGATTTCTCGATGCCATCTGCCGACATTGCAAAAAACGAGGGCACATCGAGAAGGTCTGCAGAAACAAAAAATACTACAGCCCGACGAGACGCAGAAATTCCCCAACACGAGCCGAGCTTAAACGAGCCGAGAGAAAGTGGCAACAAGAGAAGCGAGCCAATACACACCAAACTGTCATTATACAGAGCGCTCAGACGGAAAGTGGGAAAAAAATTAAAGTCATCGTGAAAATCGAAGGAAAACACTGCAAGATGGAAGTGGACTCGGGGTCCTTCCTCTCCATGGTATCGTGGGACACAATAAAACAGCTAGTCCCAGGTATCAAACCCAAAGAATTGAAGAAGCAGCACCTAACCCTCAAGGACTATCAGGGAAACCAAATCCCTGTGGTAGGCATGGGACAATTCCGAGTCGCCTACAAACATCACGTCAAGGTGCTTCCGCTGACCATAGTCGACCAAGACAGACCAAGCCTCCTGGGCATCGAATGGTTCGCGCCATTGGGCATCGGGATGACCGGGGTCGATCGAGTGACTACAACAGGCTGGGAAGACGACCTCATCCGAGAATTCCAGGACGTTTTTGACGGCTCACTTGGCAAGTATCGGGGAAATCCCATTTCTTTCAATCTAAACCCCCAAATAGCCCCACAAAGAATAAAAGCCAGGCGAGTTCCTTTTGCACTAAAGGCAAAAATAGAGGAACAGCTGGACAAATTAATAGCCCAAGGGGTGTTAGAACCTGTGGACCATGCCAAGTGGGAAACGCCTATTGTCACACCCATTAAACCTGACGGGTCCATCAGAATCTGTGGTGACTATAAGGCTACCCTGAACCACGCATTACAACCAAGCGCATACCCGGTGCCAGTAGTCCAGCATTTGCTTCATTCCCTGGGAAAAGGCAAAGTTTTCACCAAACTCGACTTGGCACAAGCCTATCAACAACTCCCAGTGGACCCAGAAACAGCAGAAGCACAGACTATAGTCACCCATAAGGGCGCATTCAAATGTCACCGGCTCCAATTTGGAGTAAGCGTGGCCCCTGGCGTCTTCCAGAGTCTGATGGAACGCCTTCTAAATGGCATACAAGGAGTTGTTCCCTATTTTGACGACGTCCTAATCTTGGCCAGAGATGAAACTCAATTAAGGAACAGACTCAAAGAAGTATTAACTAAGTTTAGGGAATCTGGCCTCAAGATAAAAAGAGAAAAGTGCTGTTTAATTAAGAACAGCGTCGAATTCCTGGGCTACTCAATAGACGGAGAGGGCATCCACCCCACAGACAAAAAAGTTAAAGCAATCAAAGACGCTCCTGAACCAAGAAATAAAACCGAACTACAAGCATTCTTAGGATTAATTAATTTTTATAACGTGTTCCTGCCAAACAAAGCCACTATAGCAGAACCGTTACACCGTCTGCTAGACAAAAAGGCAACTTGGACTTGAGGTTAGAAAGAAAAAAAAGCCTTCCAAAATATTAAAAGCTTGCTAACATCAACAAACGTTCTCATCCAATTTAGCAACACTCTGCCATTAACAGTGATCTGCGACGCCTCACCATATGGAGTAGGTGCCATCCTGAGCCACCAACTACCGGATGGCAGAGAAGCACCCGTCGCATATTACTCTAGGACTCTATCAAAAACCGAGCGGAACTACAGCCAATTGGACAGGGAAGCTCTAGCAATTGTCGCTGGAGTAAAACGCTTCCACAAATACTTATATGGGCGGACTTTTCAAATCATAACGGACCACAAACCGCTAATGGGGATTTTGGCGGGAAACAAGCCAACACCTAATATACTGTCCCCAAGAATGACGAGATGGTCAGAGTTCCTAGCAGCTTATTCCTACACTCTGACACATCGGCCAGGGAAACAAATTTCCCATGCGGACGCTTTGAGCAGAGCACCCTTACCAGCAACCGACGAAGACCCGGCACCAGCGATGACAACGCTACAAATCGAGACTTGCCCCGATCTACCCATATCAGCGTATGATGTCGCCAGAGCCACCGCGAAAGACTCATTGACTGCCCGCGTTCTTAGCTGGGTAGGTAAAGGCTGGCCGGAGAATCAAAAAACTGAAAACTTTAAACCTTTCTGGTCCAGACAGACTGAACTTTCAATCCAAAAGGGGTGTTTGTTGTGGGGTGATTGGGTAGTAATCCCTGCCAAATTACAGCCCAGGGTACTTAAGTTGTTACATGAAGGGCACCCGGGAATGGTTAAGATGAAAAGCCTTGCCAGAAGTTATGTTTGGTGGCCGGGTATTGATAAGGACATAGAGTATTGGGTAAGCTCATGCCACAAATGCCAGGCAATTAGACCATCCCCACCAAAAGCACCCGTTAAGGACTGGGAAACCCCTCGGGGACCTTGGTCAAGAATACACATTGATTTCGCGGGTCCTACCAAGGGGCATACCTTTCTGATTGTCGTTGATGCCTATTCAAATTGGCTTGAAGTAAAAGTTATGCCATCAACGACAACAGAAACTGTAATTAAAAAGCTGGACAACCTTTTTGCCACCCATGGCATACCGGACGTTCTTGTCTCAGATAACGGGCCACAGCTAACCAGCATACCATTTGAGCAATACCTAGCCTCCCTAGGTATAAGACATGCCCTAACCGCGCCGGCTCACCCGGCTGCGAACGGCAGGGCTGAGAGAATGGTCCGGTTTACTAAAGAAGGTTTGGAACGAATGGACGCTGGAGATGTCCAACAGAAAGTAAACCGTTTGCTCACACTCCAGCACATAATGCCCAGTACCATAACCAATAAGTCCCCAGCAGAATTACTTATGGGGCGAAAATTAAGATCTTGATAGGTTACACCCAAATTTTACCCCAGAAAACCCCCCTGACTCCTCTACACGGTTCAGACAATTCGAAATAGGCGATTTGGTATATGCTAAAAACTTCACCGGGGACCCGGTATGGCTACCAGGACAGATTATCCAAATTACAGGCCCCAAATCCTACCGATTAAAATTAGACGATGGCAGGGAATGGAAGCGGCACATAGACCAGCTTCGATCTCGAATTATAGAGAGAACCACAGACTTACAAACATTCACCGAAAAAACCGGCGAATTGCAAACCAAGGTGTGGGGGGGAAAGGCGAGAAATAAATAAAGAACTGTTTAAAACCAAACCCAATGAAACATATGAACAAAAAGAGCAAATAAAAGACTCACTGTTTGGAGAGACTTGCGTGAAGAGCCCATCGGAAGGGGCCAGCCAAGCCAGCTCGACCTGCCCAGAGGAAACGGGAGGGAGCGGCAAAACCGTCAGCCTAAGAAACTCAGGCGGAGGTAAAATGGCTGACTCACCCTTCCAGACGGTTCCAGGGAGAAGGACGGACGACACAGCAGCCCCATCCGAACCGGTCGAAGTCTGCACTAAGAATGAACCGCGCAAGTCAAGTCGAGTCCGGAGAAGCCCCGCCTACCTGCGAGACTACGTCACCACGTAGGACTGAACTAAGGGGGGAGGGGTGTTCTATATGTAAAGTGGGTGACTCCAAATCTACAAACCTGATTGGTCAATAAAATGAACATTGGATTGGTTCACTAGGAACCAATCCAAAGAGCTGCTAAAAGGCGGCAAATCTAAACAACTGCCATTGGCTGCAAGCAGGCAAGCCAGCCTGTATAAAAGGCTGGCCTCAGCTTCAGCCAAGTGTTCCTATTTACTAACTAGTTGAAGAATAAAGTATTTGTTGTTGGAACCCGGTCTACCTCGTGTGTTTTCCGAACAAAACAGTTCTCAATACTAACAAAAGTTGTGCCTGGTCAGAGATGGTAGGTATTAATAAGGTTGATGCTTCAGTGGGAGATAACTGGGAAATAACAAGTCTTAAAATAGGTGCAATTCCCATTATTTCCTGTAAGAAGTCATGCAGCTACAGCAATCAAACCACAATAAGAGGCAAAACCATATATGTTGTATTAAAAAAGGCATGATCCTTGGTGTACACAAGGAATATCCTGGAATCAAATTAAGATAGAGAAATGTTCCCAATCTTCTTAAAATCCAAAGAGTTTATTTTTGTAGCATATTAACAAGTGGTTATTAATAGTAAAGAGAATATGTCTGTTTCTGTTGATGCAATCTGACTCCCCCCCCCCCGCCCAGAAGAGCTAAAAAGAAACTAAACAGACCACAAGAAGATTTGTATTTGCTTTAATGTCAGATGTAATCAATGATATTGGTTTTGGTCACCAGGATGTAAAAAAGAGGTTGAGGCTCTAGAAAGAGTGCAGAGAAGAACATCAAAGATGATTCGGGGATTGGAGGCTAAAACATACCATGTTTCTCCAACAATACGGCCTCCATCAATAGGAAGGCCCAGCATGATTTCTAGGCATGAGGTGAAATTAAGCCCTGCCCCCAAAATTTAGGCCTGTTTCAACCATGCATTTCCCCGCCATTTCTCACATCGTTCGTTAGAACTACATGAGGTGAAGACAAAAGGGGGGAAAGGGCGGGGGGGGGGGGGGGGGGGGGGGGGGGAGAAAACTTGCTTTCAGGAGTGCCCTGTAGGTAGCCTAGGCTAGAATACCCTGATCGTCAACAGAAGCTCTCTTGAAGGCAGAGTCACCAGCCACTTCTATCGGCCGGTAGAAGTGGCCTCAGAGTGAGCGCACACACACACTCCGCTCACCACGAGGCCACTTCTATCGGCAGATCGAAAGCTAGCTCCCTTGAGGACACAGTCCCCAGCTGCTTTGGGGCGAGGCGTGGCTGCCCCTTCCCTTCGCCTTTAGGACAGTCTCTTTCCGGAGCTCCCCAAGTGCGGTCAAGAGCCACTTTGATCGGCCGGTAGAAGTGACCTCGCGACGAGGGGAGTGTGTGTGTGCACTCGCCCCAAGCCACTTCTACCAGCCAATCAAAGTGGCTCTTGACTGCACCTGGGGAGCTCCAATCGCCTGAAAGAGACTGCCCTAAAGGCGAGGGGACTGGGGCAGCCACGCATCGCCCCGAAGCAGCTGGGGACTGTGTCCTCAAGGGAGCTTTCAATCGGCAGATAGAAGCGGCCTCGCGGCGAGGGAAGTGTGTGTGTGCGCTCGCCCCAGGCTGCTTTTACCAGCCGATCCAAGTGATTGTTGACCGCACTTGGGGAGCTCCAATCGCCGGAAAGAGACTGCCCTAAAGTCTCTTGGTGGACCGCTCTTGGTGGGGGAGGAAATTAAGTTACCCCCGAAAAGACGGCCTATCCGTTTTTTGGGGGGTCACAAAAAAATAAGGCCCGGCCTTATTATGTGAGAAACACGATATAAAGAACGGTTGCTGGAACTGGGTATGTCTAGTCTAATTAAAAGGACTAGGGGAGACATTATAGCAGTCTTCCAGTATCTCAGGTGCTGCCACAAAGAAGAGGGAGTCAAGCTATTCTCCAAAGCACCTGAGGACAGAAGAAGAAGCAATGGATGGAAACTAATCAAGGAGAGAAGCAACTTAAAACTAAGGAAACATTTCCTGACAGTTAGAACAATTAATCAGTGGAACAACTTGCCTGCCGAAGTTGTGAATGTCCAACACTGGAAGTTTTTAAGAAGAGATTGGATAACCATTTGTCTGAAATGCTGTAGGGTTTCCTGCCTGAGCAGGGGATTGGACTAGAAGACCTCCAAGGTCCCTTCCAACTGTTATATTGTTCTATGTTACCATATAGACAATACATGAACATTGATTTATATAAACTTTTGGAAACTCTGAACTATTTACCGGTAGCTGTTGAAACCACAATGCAGTAAAAGGAGCGAAGCTGATAGAACAAGGAGCAATGTTTTCCAGACTGTCGAGAATTATTATGTCAATAAATTCCAGTTGCCTTCTCTGTCCTTGAAAAAAATGACCCAAAGAAAGGTCAAGGACTTTAAAGTCTGAAACATGCACACTCGTTCTCTCTCACACACATGCACATATATGCACAGACAGAGGTGATGACTGCTGTGTTTTGCAATAGATATGTCTTCTGGGGCAGCTGGCTTCTTTTTTGCCTGCAATAAATGTAGTTCTCACCTTACGACTGGTTTTTTAGTGACTATTTGAAGTTATGATGGACCCCAAAAATAGGATTTACAAGTTGAGATCCAAAGTCCCAGTGGGTGCCCTCCCATAGTCACATGACCTGCATGTCAGGCACTCAGTAACACAAATGCATTTATGGCCTTTTGTAGGTCACCTGACTGCAGCTACTGATACAGTTCAACAGAGGAATTATTGAGTCTGTCATCTGCACCACAAAAACTGTCTGGTTTGCTTCTGCAACCCAACAGGACAGACACAGATTTCAGAGGGTAATTAGGACTGCAGAAAAAGCAATTACTACCAACCTGCCTTCAATTGAGGACCTGTATACTGCACGAGTCAAAAAGAGGGCTGTGAAAATATTTACAGACCCCTCACATCCTGGACATAAACTGTGTCAACTCCTTCCCTCAAACAACACTATAGAGCACAGCACACCTGAACAACTAGACACAAGGACAGTTTCCCCCCGAAAAACATCACTCTGCTAAACAAATAATTCCCTCAACACTGTCCAACTATTTACAAAGTCTGCACGACTATTACTATTAATCTTCTCATCACTCCTTATCACCCATCCCCTCCCATTTGTGACTGTACGACTGTAACTTTGTCGTTTGTATCCTTACAATTTATATTGACTGTTTCCGAATCTGATTTGATTGCTTATTGTACCCCATGACTATCATTAAGTGTTGTACCTGATGATTTTTGATTCTTGACAAATGTATCTTTTCTTTTATGTACACTGACTGAGAGCATTTGCACCAAGACAAATTCCTCGTGTGTCCAATCACACTTGGCCAATAAAAGAACCCTATTCTATTCTATTCTATTCTATTCTATTCTATTCTATTCTATTCT
>BLBF01000066.1:918631-934436 GCA_015471245.1 Laticauda colubrina | reverse complement strand
CTATTCTATTCTATTCTATTCTATTCTATTCTATTCTATTCTATTCTATTCTATTCTAATCTAATCTAATCTAATCTAATCCTATTCTACAATGGTTTTGCTGAAAACTGGCAGTTACTTCCAGTTTTTGCCAAAACTACCTCTATAGCAAACAATTGGTTTGTTTAATAACCATGGCTTTCCTTTAATCACTGCAGCATTCACTTAACAGCACTACAGAAAAGTTGTAAAATCAGATTGATCACGTAACATGATAGTCATACCTCGAAGTCTTTCTGTAAAGTATCTATACAAGATGAGGCATGTCTGAGAATTTGCTGTTGAGCAAGTAGAAAGACTGGGGACTCTACAGTACATTGAGAGTTGTGCCAGGCGGAAAGGTGACAACAATTGCACAATTTCCCACTTGCACAAGTGACTAATACTATTTGAAACCAGATTTGACTGATAGTAGTCAAGTATTAATGCACAAGTGACTAATACTACTTGAAACCAGATTTGACTGATAGTAGTCAAGTATTAGTGCACAAGTGACTCATACTACTTGAAACCAGATTTTATCAGTCAGATAACTGACTGATATCAGGAAACTCATTGCATTGGAGAGATGATGGGGAAGCCAAGAAAGGAATGGAAAAGAGATGTCAACAATCAAGAAATAAAAACTGGGGGTGCATAAGCGCACAATCGTGTCTACTGTACCAGTCCTATTGTCCCCAATTATTAGTTCCTATTTCTTATATTTAAACTTATGTTTATTCTTATTTCTATTGTATTATAAGATTTTGACAAAATAAATAATAAATAAAATAAATAAATAAAAAGTGAGTTGCCATCATCATCATTTTATCCTATCTTTTGTCATAAATGCCATATTAGCTCAGGTGGCAGGAACCCCAGGAAAAAATGTTTAAAATCAAACCAAGAGACATTTCCTTAATTAACTCATTATAAATAAGGTGGGAAGTTCCTGTCATTTTGGGGAGACAATTAGTTCAAGCACATAAATGGAACTTATAAAGAAACTACATGGTCACAGACACTCAAGCCAGAAATAACAGATGTTAAATTGCAGCTATGTAGATTTTGTTTAAATATAGAAAACAAACTTTCTGATGATGTGTATAAGAATAAGAATAGAATATGTTGCCTACAGGAGTTGTGGATTTCCCCATCTCTGGAGATTTTTAAAAAGAGATTAGATAACCTGTGATGTTTTGGGTCATCCTTCCCTCCAGAGATATTTCCTTACCAGATTTAGTGCCTTCAACGACAGCAGAGCTTCTAATGTACTTGAAAAAAAAATCAGGGATATTTTCAGAGGTGTATCTGCCTTGAAAGTAATCCACACTGAACTGTATACCAGGGGTCGCCAATCTTTTGGACCTCATGGATCACCAAACTCACAATTTTAAATACCGAGGACCAGAAACCCTGGGAAAATCCCCAAAAAGTCTGCAGGAAAATTCCCCCCCGTTTTCTTACCAATCATTCTTTATTTGGGATTGCAGAGTACCATCTCCAGCTCCGTTCTCGGGGGGGGGGGGGGAGAGACTTTGGCTTCATGCAAGGAAAGCAGCAGAAGCAGCAAAAGTCTTTCTTTCTCTCACAAATTCTGCCAGAAATGAGTCTTTGGGACCCTGCAAGGCATCCTGCTCCAAGAGGCTGCACCAGTACAACAAGTCTCACAAAGACTCACTTCTGGCGGAGTTTCTGGGGGAGAGAAAGAAAGACTGCGTGCAGCCAAAAGCAGAAAGAAGCAGCCCGGTGGCCAGGCCAGGCGCATGGGGCGAGTGGGGCAAGTTTCTTCCCTCCACCCTTTCCCCCTCTCCTCACTACCTCGTGTTGTTCACAGTGCAAGCAACACAAGCCTTGTGTTATGGCACAGCCTTGTGGTCCTGCGCAGCCAGGATTAATTGCTTTGGGAGTGACATTTCTCTGCGGACCTACAAAATTTTCTTGTGGACCACCAGTGATCCCCAGCCCACTGTTTGGTGACCACTGCTGTATACCATAGTCAAACATCAGGAGCTGATCACAAGAAATGTTTTATGACATGTATGATTTATAAAATGCTTTATGATCATTGCTGTTATAAAGAGTTTTATTAAATTTGCCAAATTTCAATTCCACAAGAGTCACGGAAAGATATTAGACACCTTCCATAAGTTAACTCATTTGAGGTAACTTGGTTCAAAAAAGTGATGGTATTCTACCGATTCTGCCCGGTTGTGCCGAGCCAGTAGCAGTGATGAACAGCAGAGACTGAACCGGTTATCTCCACCGCTCTGCTGTTGGGCCCACCTGCCCACCTGGGCTCCCATACTCACCTTTATCCTCTGAATTTGAAGCGCAGCTGCTTTGCACGGCATAGAAGAATGCTGCGCGGCAGCTGCTGAAATGACCGGGATCATGTAGGCTTGCAGGAGGTGAGTTAGAACACCTCTGTGCCTGCACAAAGTACACATTTGGTGCGCACACACATGCAAAGTGTGTGCATGCATGCAAAGCGTGCCCACCAAGCCACGCCCACCAAACCAGTGGTAAAAATATTTGAATCCCACCACTGATTCAAAACCTTTTGTCCCATGGTACACGGTTTCATCCAAATAAAGGTAACAGTCTTAGTAGTGTATAGAATGGACAACCACTTCCCACAAATTGATTTTTTTTTTTTTGCAAATTGCAGAAAGCTGGAATAGATAATCTTTGTGATGTTTTGTCTATGGAGATTCTTAATCATCTAGGTCAAGGGTATCAAAGTCAATTTCACTGAGGGCTGCATCAGGGTTGTATTTGACCTTGGGGAGGTAGCATGGCCAGGGTGAGCATGGCCAGCTCAACGTCATTTGTGTCAGGGGCACCAGGAGTGGCCTGAGCACACTGCCAATGAAAATGGGCTTCCCAGTTCCGTTTCTGGCTGTGATGGCCTCCTGCAACTCTCTGCCAGCAAAACAGAGCTAGGGAGAGCTGTGTGCAGCCCTCCTGAGCTCTGTTTTTGGCTGTAATGCCTCCTGCAACCCTCTGTCAGTGAAAATAGAGCTCAGGAGGGCTGCATGCGGCCCTCCCGAGCTCCATTTTCACTGGCAGAGGCACTGTGGGCCAGTCCTTTGCTGTTTCCAGGGCAGCCTCATGGGCCAGATCTAAGTATGCCGTAGACCAGATCTGGCTCCTGGGCCTTGAGTTTGACACCCCTGATCTAGATCATGCTTGTCTCAAAGGTGTTTTTCCAAATGGCAACTAGTTTTCTTGTTGTTTTTTTTCCCTTTGAAAATCTTTTGCTTCTCATCCAAGAAGCTTGAAGTCCAGTTGCCTTTGAGAAGAGCCTTTTGGCATGCAGAGAATCTGAGAGAAAATTTCAGTGATGTTTTTCCAACCCTACAATTCTAAGAGTTTATGAAACTAGTCCCAAGAGGTTACAGAGCAGCAGGATATATAGCCTTTAGAAACTTAACTTCTCACAATTAGCACGGAGGCAACCTGCCTCAACTCAGCATCCTCCAGAATCCAGATGTTAGACTACAGGTCTAATAAATGGCTTACATTGGCTGGGAATTATGGGAGCTTAGACTAAACACATCTGAAGGGCATTAGGAGGGAAAGCTGAATCAACAAGAGATACAGCATAACCAAAACACAGCTAAGGGGAATTGATTTCATATCTATCATAAATTATGGTGATAAAACATTTTGGCTTTCAGATTACTTGGCTTTGGAGATACGATTTTTGTCCCAATTTGTCATCATCCTGATCTCTGCAATGAGGTCTAATGAATATCTGATTAATCAAAGCATATTTGTAAATCTACAAGCTGTAAGAACAGAATACCAAGATGAATTTGTTTTGTCAACTTCTCCCTCACTCAGTAAGTTCAGAGACAAGGAGATTCTGTTTAGATCTGTTTGCAGTTCTCTTTGGAACTGAATTAGCTAACCCAGAAAATAGATGACTGCCAAACAAAATAAATGCCCTTTTATGGTCAGGATTGTATTTGCCTGTAAAAAAAATTCCCCACATTAGTATAAATTTTCTGGAATGGATCCTTCCTCTTGGTTATCTGACTCAACTCTTTTTTTCAGATGAGCTTTTACAATTCTCAGCAAGTCAGCTTGCTTCCTGCTTACCTAGAAATGAAGTAAAAACTGGCTCTATTTATGTCAAAAGACATTACTCAACAAATTACAGGTAGTCCTCAACTTACAACAGTTTGTTTAGTGACTATTCAAAGTTACAAAGGCACTGAAAAAAGTGACTTAGGACCATTTTTCACACAATCACTGCAGCGTCCTCAAGGTTGTATGATCAAAACTCAAACATTTGGCAACTGACTCATATTTATGACAGTTATAGTGTCCCGGGTCATGTGATCACCTTTTGCAACTTTCTGGGAAGCAAAGCAGACCCTGTGGGTGTGGGTGTGGCTTGCTGGCTGGGCATGGCTTAGTGGTCATGTGAGCAGGCGTGGCTAGGTTGTCATGTAACTAGGTGGGTGTGGCCAATTTAGCAGTCTATCTTGCCAATTTAGCAGTCATTAAACAATACACAGCAGCCCCCTTTTCTATTCTTCTTTTTACAATTGCATGAAGATTTTGCTCTGGGTTTTTTTTACTCGGGGGGAGAGATTGGCAATGCCTGGGGAAGGAAAGGCATGTTTTCCACAGGTCTCATGGCTATATTTAAAGCAAAGTCAACAGGCAAGCCAGATTCACTTAACAACCATGTTACAACATAACAATTGCAGTGATTCACTCAACAACTGTGTCAAGAAAGGTCGTAAAATGGGACAAAACTCATTTGTCTCACGTAGCAATAGAAATGTTTGGCTCAATTGTAGTCATAAGTTGAGAAGTTACCAGTATATGTAGGATGTTTAGCAGTAATAACTCTGACTAAAGTAGAAAAAGAGACGGAATAAGAACTTTTGTACATGAATGGATTACTTTTTCAACCAACTGGTTTTTTCCTTTCTTTCTTGTATTGCATACGAGATATTTTTTCACACTTAAAAGGTGCAAGCATTCAAGTAGCATTAAGTGCCTGTATTCCCAAATGTGATTAGTTAAAATATTATACACAGTATAGTAATTAATAGCTGTAATAACAATTGATTAAATAATACATATCATGAATCCAAGACGAAGCCTTTTGCAAGGTGAAGCCAGCCTTAAAAGAGACTTACCCAAACTGGTCAGTCTGAGAGGAGGAACAGCCACAAAAGGGAATGGCTGGAGTGCAGAAAAAGAGAAGTACTGTATTACAGGGGATGGAGAAAAAAAGAACTGGCTCAGTTGGACATGTGTGTCTGAAAAGACATGAGGCCTTGTTGGTGTCAGGATTCCCGCAGTTACTCCAATTAAATCATGAGCCTCGGGCCATACTCCCAAAACTAAAAAGGATTTATTTGAAGTTAACATTCTTTATCCGGCATTAACCTGGGCGGAGCCAACTCTGAGATACGTAATTCACTGTCACCCTTGATCCTGCTTTCTCCCCCACCCTTCTGAGTGTATCATCCAATGAAACACGTCCATAGCCAAGACTCATCAATCATGCTCTCCAATTAGATTTTTGTGTGGCAGAAGCTTCAGTCATCTAATCAGTCTCTGAAGAAAATATGAACGGAATGTACTATCGATTCCACACTGCTGCCTACTCTTTGAAACTCCCCCCCATCCTTTCTGTTGACAATTATAAAACATGTATACAAAATGTTTTATGAGTTGAAATTTGATACCAAATAAGTCCAAAAAGGAAAAAGACTTTCCATTGAAGACTGGGGAGGTTCATATAATATAATAACATTATATGCTGGGCTGTATATAAAGGAAGAGAGAACCCAGAGGGAATTGAGAAACTTCAACATTCAGATTTGATTTCTCCCAGCACACTGGCCAATCCCATTTCATTTATTGGCTTCCTATCCAAAGAGAGAAGTCTCCTTGGATATCCCTATCGATCCACTTCAAGTCATTAAAATTGTTCCAAGTTTCTATGGCAGAGATAACATTGACAAAGGAATACAGTACAAGAATCTTTAGCAGATAAAAGTATGTGACACCTCAGCCTTGGGAAAGGAGAGAAATAAAAGAAACTCAGAATAATCCCACATTGGTTCTGCATGGTAGAAGAGGCTGCAAAGGGAAACTGGCAGGCCAATTCAATTATGCTATTATACCTGACAACAAAAGTAGAATTTCAATAATTGTTGTTTCCTGAACTTGAAAGGTTGACAATCTCATAGTTTTAGACAAAGGTATATACATTTTTAGCTTTAGTACTTCCCTAAAGTGGAAAGATAAATTGAGCCAATTTGGTAGAAAGCACAATGCAAGTACTGTACACGTATTTTAAAAACAAATTTATTTCCAGTTTCCTGTATTTATCTGGAACGCAAAAGTGATATGAGACTGAAACTTTATTTCCTTTGTCACCTTTTCATTAAGTTTTTTTCTGACAGGAACATCAACTGTGCTTTAGATCTGAGGTGCATCTAGTTAAAGCAGGGGTCTTCACACTTGATAGCTTTCAGAACTGTAGACTTCCTCCTCCAGTCATATTAGCTCAGGAATTCTGGGAGTTGAAGTCCACAAGTCTTAAATTTGCCAAGTTTGAAGACCCTTGAGCTAAAGAATGGCAGAAACTGAAGTCACAACCAGCAGTGTTGAAAAAGAGGCATTCCTCTAGTCATAGAGATAGAAAAGAGGACACATTCTTCGCCAGCAATGGTAGAATAGCCCCACAGCGAGATAGGTGGCAAACACAAACAAATAAATAAAACTCTCTAGTTCAGGGGTGTCAAACTCAATTTCATTGAGGGCTGCATCGGGGTTGTGTTTGACCTCAGGGGGACTAGGGTGGGCATGGCTAGGGTTGGCGTGGCCAACTCCATGTCACTTTTGTCTGGGGGCTTCTGTGATGTCCCGAGCGGTCTGCCACAGAAAATGGGTTTCTGAGCTCTGTTTTTGGCTATGACAGCCTCCTACAACCCTCTGACAGTGAAAACAGAGCTTGGAAGGATTTGTGTGCAGCCCTCTTGAGCTCTGTTTTGCTGGCAAAGGCACCATGGGCCAGTCCTTCGTTGTTTCCAGGGCAGCCCCATGGTTTAGATCTAAGCACCCCATGGGCTGGACCAGTCCCTGGGCCTTGAGTTTGACACCCCTGCTAATAAATGCACAGTGTACATTTATTAAATTATGTGTCATGCCCCTGCCGGAATCTGATTCAGAGGGTGGGGGTGAACAGCTGACAGGGAGTGGGAGTGGGCTCCGTTGGCTGTGGAAGAAACCAGGGAAGGGTAAAGTCTGGCTGGGCAGAGCAAGGGAGAGGTAGAGCAAGGGGGAAGGAATTCAGAGGAAGATCCAGGCTCACCTCCTCTTCATCTTAGGACATGCAGGGACGAATGGAGAAGGGAGCAATGTGAGTTGTGTGCCTTACGGGGGAGGAAGGGGCCTTGATTCCCTTCATTAGCTGCAGCTGGGAACACAATGTTTTAAAAGGGAGATTGCACACAGCAACTTGCTGGAAGAAAATTGTGAGTTATATTTTGTTGTTGAGGCTTATCTGGGTTCCTGGCATCTTCCTAAATGTGTGTGTTTTGTTGGACTTTGAAGTTTGCAATTCCTTCTCCTGCCCTGTCCAGTTAATTGCTGTAGCGTGGTTTGTGTGGATTTTTATTTACAGTTTATATGTACTTTGTTTTCAGACTGAATTTCCTCCACTTAAAGACTGTTTTTGGGAGTGTTTTTTTCTCCAGCCGAAGGTAACTGGACATTGTGGGCAAAGTTGGAAGTATTAAAGGGACTTTTCTTACTTATGTGACTGTATTGCCTTTGTACCATGCCCCGGGTCATTACATTATGTATGGCTACCCATCTTGCCAGAAGCGACTTCAGCACTGGGCAGCCAAAAAAAATGAAACAATTAACATGTCAAAAACATATTAAAACTTTTAAAAAACTATAAAATGCCAAAGAGCAAGAGATTAGCAAAAATGCCAACTTTATCCTAAAGTTAAGATCACCAACTCATTGAAGTTCTTCAAGTAGCAAGATGAACTTTTGGAAAGAATGTTTCTTGACTTTCTCTTCTGAATGTCATCTTGCTGCCTTCTTCCATCCAAGGCAGGGGATTCACTCCTGGGCTACAGCTGCTTGCCTGTCTGGAAATGGAACAATCCCAAGGCAGATGTCACTTCTCACTCTTTGCTCCCATTGATTGGGTGCCCACTGTGATCTCCTCAGAGGTAAGACTGCTGCACAGACTTGAACTCGGGACTGTTGCCTTTCCCATTTGGGAGGCCTTGTGTGGCTCTTGTGCTGGATTGGGGGTCTGGCCTAAAAATGGGACACAAGGAGAAGGTTTCAAGAGAAGTCTGTGGATGCCAGTTGCAAAACAGCTACCTGCCCTTCTCTTGCCTTAATTCTATGTAAATTGTCCCTTCTCTTTATTTTTTGTAATTCCTCTCCTTTCTCCAGTTCCAACTCCAATCATTTCTCTGGCTAATCTAGAACAAGAAACTACAGACCATCTAGGATTTGTTTACAGCAAAATTATGTTCTTTTGACCGGACTTTATAGCTAATACAGGATGGCTAAATGGCATTTATGCTGACAAGAAATATTACAACTTTGATGCAGGAATAGGAATTCTGGTTCTCATCTAATTTTCTTTCCTGTGACTTAACCTCTTCCATCTGGTAGAACCCACAATTTGTCCTTAGTTTCACCCCTTCTGGCCAGTCTTCTCAGGTTTTATTTTAATCAACTCAGAACGTCATTCTTTGCTTTGCTACTCAACCAAGTTTAACACTGTTCTGAGTATTTGGGATTCAGAACCAAACTAGAGGGAGAGAGAGAGGGAAGGAGGGAGGGGGAGAGATAGGACAGATAAAAGAAAAAGTGCTTAGTCCAATTTATCTCGCTTCAGTTCATGGACAATGCTCTCTGTCTCTAGAGCACAATGGAGAACCAAGGCCTTTTTAGGACTTGTTGGCTTAGGAATTCTGGGAGTTGAAGTCCACAAGTCATAAAAGGGCTATTGTTATACTAATTTGTAGTAGCAGTTGAGATCCTATAGATGACGCTAACGCTAGCAGCAAACTGCAGTGTCTGCTGCCTATATGGGCCTCTTCTGCTACTTGCATGATCTCGTTTCTAAGGTGTATTTTGGTGAAGGTAGAAAGTCCCGTACTCATACAGTAGATGATCTCATTTACTAACATCACCATTAGTCTTAAGGATGTGGTTGGGAGGTTTCACTCATGTGGTATCTATTCTCCAATCCAAATACTCTATCTATGCTACTCTTCCTTGCTTGCTATTCTTGCTTCCTTGCTTGCTATATTCCTTGCTATATAAGGAATAAATGCTACATATGTAGTCAGACATCTTGGCATCCTATACAATGACTGATCTTTGAAATCTATCAGGCTATGGTTCCCCACCCCTGCCTTCAGCAAATAAAATTCAATAGAATTAGTAAACAAAGTTAGTAGAGAACAGTGTAATCTTATTCAACAGTAGGAATGGGCCCCTTAAGATCAAGCTGCATGTCCTCCCTAAATTTATTTTCTGAGTTCCTTCCACACTTTTTTGCGTGAGTCACCGGTTGACTCATTGTGACCAGACAAGGTCTTGCAATTCTCTTGGCAAGATTTTTCAGAAGTGGTTACGCCTTGCTTTCTTCTTCTTCTTCAGTTTAGTTTATTGTCATTGCACCACATACAAAGAAATTAAACGCCACCTTCAGTGTACATTGTTACTATAAAAATAAAATGCAAACACACATCCTTCACATTCTATACAATTGAACTGAAAACCCCTGATATTGCATTAATATTAATATATATTAATATTGCACTCTATAGTTCAACATAGTTACTGCTCTGGGATAGAAGATATTTTTCAGCCTATTTGTCCTTGTTTTTATTATCCTGTACCGTCTGCTAGATGGTAATAGTTAAAAAAAAAAAGGTGCCCAGGATGAGATGGATCTTTGAGAATGTTTTAAACTTTCTTAAGGCAGCAGGAGTTATAAAGCTCTTCCAGAGAGAGGAGAGGGAAACCAATGATTTTCTGGGCAATTATGTTAACCCTCTGGAGTGCTGTCCTATCTGCCATTGTGCAATTGGCAAACCATACAGAGGTGCAGTAAGTTAAGATACTCTCTATGGTGCAGTGGTAGCAGGTCACCAGTAGTTTTACATTCAGTTGTTGTTTCCTGAGAAGCCTCAGGTAGTATAATCTCTGCTGGGCCCTTTTGACCAGTGCTACAATGTGAGCACCCCAGGTCAGGTCCTCTTTTATGGTAACACCTAGAAACTTAAAACTGGCCACTTGCTCCATTCGGTCTCCATAGATGTCTGATCTATTCCTTCCATAGTCCACTATAAGCTCCTTGGTCTTATTGGTGTTAAGGACCAAGTTATTGTCTCCACATCACAAAAGCAACCGGTTCTTCCAAAGGTTGAGACAATGACTGGCCCAAAGACACCCTACTGGCTTTGTGCCTAAGGCCAGACTGAAGATCACATTTTCTCACTTTCATGTGCCTTAACCATGATACCAAACTGTTTTTTTAGTTCCTTCCAGGCCTAGTTGCTGAAAACCAACAAGGAAAATAAATAAGACTAAAATAAATTTCACATAAAAATTGCTCCTCCAAACATAAATTTTGAAAAGCCTCTCTTCTGTCAAATTTGCCTCAACATCCTGTTCACCACAAACTTTTGCTGTTGCAATTGAGATGGCGGGTTCAGCTCTGAGGCAACTGAGGTTGCTCAAGAGGGACCTTCAGGCACAAAGCAAGCATGACCTTTTCCCTCCAGTCCCAGCAGCTTTTCTCTTTCCAGAGCCTTCCCTGCATTGGTTTACCTTTGGTGCCTGCACCGGCTGGCACCTGGTTCTCCAGCAATGCCTCAGGCTGCTCCGACCACAACTTGTAGTCAGGCTTACTGAGGAAACGCTTGCTTAGGCCACAGTTCAGGCACTGCACAACAGTCCAACGTTGATGACGGCGCTCTGGTTGGAAACATGGAAGAATGAGTCACCTAAAGGGACCTGGAACAGAAGGCTTGCCCTCCCTTCCTACTAGAGTTCCCACAACAGTTTACTTAGTGACCGTTTGAAGTTACAACGGCACTGAAAAAAGTGACTTTAAGACCGTTT
Source organism: Laticauda colubrina (assembly GCA_015471245.1). Classification (NCBI taxonomy): domain Eukaryota; kingdom Metazoa; phylum Chordata; class Lepidosauria; order Squamata; family Elapidae; genus Laticauda; species Laticauda colubrina. The sequence continues at coordinate 923,270 of BLBF01000066.1, read as the reverse complement.
TTCACACTTATGACCGTTGCAGCATCACAAGATTTACATTTGGAGACTTGACCACTGACTCACATTTGTGACGGTTGCAATGTCCCGGGATAATGTGATCCCCTTTGGCAACCTTCTGACAAACCAAGTCAATGGGGAAGCCAGATTTGCTTAACGAACACATGACTAATTTAACAACTGCAATGATTCACTTGAGAAAAGTGGCAAGAAAAGTTATAAAATAGGGCAAAACTCAACTTAACCAAGTTCTCACTTGGTTAATAAATTTTGGGTTTAACTGCGGTTATAAATCGAGGACTACCAGGATTCCCCAAACATACACGTAGTCCCTGATTTACAACCATTCATTTAGTGACTGCTCAAAAATACAAAGCCACTGAAAAAAAGTGACTTAGGACTGTTTTCCATACTTATAACTGTTGCAATGACCCCATGGCCACATGATCAAAATTCAAATATTTGGCAACTGGCATGTATTTTTTGACAAAGGTCCCAGAATTATGTGATCCCCTGGTGCCACCTTCTGACAAGAAAAGTCAATGGGAGAACGAAATTCACTTAACAATCGTGTTAACTAACAACTGCAGTAATTCACTTAACAGCTGTGTCAAGAAAGGTTGTAAAATGGAACAATTGCTTTCCTCAGCAACAGAGATTTTGGGCTCAATTGTAATAATAAGTCAAGGACTACCTGTTACCAAATCAACTAGTCAAGCTCCCTAACTTTCCTTGGCAATGTCATTTCATAGATTCTACATCAAAAAGACTACATAATATGTTTTAGAACAGGTACATACAATCCACAGCCCACAAGCCCTATGTGACCCTGGATAGCTAATACAGTGACCCCATAAGATCCTAAACTTTTTAACATTATATGTAATTTATATACATTAAGTATATCATATATTTTATATGCAGTCTAAGACAACCCCTCCTCCCTCAAGGAGGCTCCAACAAGCTAAAAGGTTGGACATGTGTGGCTTAGAATTATTATTACCTTTATTGTCAAAGTACAACATGTGTACAATGAGATTGGCTGACCCTCCCTTCGTGCACCCCCCTCCCCTCAACACAACTCACAGTGTGGACAGAAATTCCTAACCCAGTCCCAATCGTGACTTACACTATGTGACCTTGTTGCACAACGCGCTGGCCTTGCAAATCTATCATACTAGAAACAGAATGTGAACAATTTATGAAACAAAAAGGTTGGCTTTGAAGACAAAGAACAATGGGAAGGTTTTCCAGCCATCACCTTTTTTAGCATTATAATGCTGTGGAGTTGAAATATGAAGCTACAAGCAAAGACATGGCTTTGTGGCCACTGGGTAGAAAGAGAGAATTCAAACTGGGAAATGCAGGTAGTTCCTCTCCACCACCCACCCCAGAGTCCCTCTTTTCCACCTCAACCCTAGCATCCATTTACCCCAACAGGGGTGGGGAGACATCAGCCATATCAGATTCTAGAGCAAGAATAACACCAAAAAGCATTCAGGCAGCTCTGCAAAATAGGAGGAAAAGAATATAACACTGACTTCTTTGGCGAACAGTTGAGCTGACTCCAGGAATGAGGAGAGAGAAGCAGGATTTGCAGATGGTCCTTTTCACAGAAGGGTCCCTGCATACAAAATCAGGTGATCAATGAATTTGCAGCACTCAATTACCCTTGTTCACTGAAGGCTATCTATACTATTTATAGCCAACCACACACTGACAGGGTGTTCATGTCAAACTAAGTTATAATGGGGTTTTGGTTAGGGAAGAATCTAATTTTTGCCTTAATGGGATATGTGAGTTTCCTTGTGGCTCACTGCAATATATGAACCTAGCCAAATGTAACATTTTGGTTAGCAAAGTTGTGCTGTAATGAGAGGTATGAACAGACTTGCTGAGTTCATGGCCAAAGTGAGATAGCAACCAAAAACCACCCAGCTCTTCTAAATCAGGGCAACCTGATTTCCAAACTGGGCAACCCTAAGACTTCTGGACTTCCAACTCCCAGAATTCCCCAGTCAGCATGGCTGGCTGAGGAATTCTGGAGGTTGAAGTTCACAAGTCCTAACATTTGGAGATGCCTGTTCTAAAACATTGTTTGCCCAAACTCATCAATTTTAAGAGGTATGGAGTTCAGCTTCTCCTACAGGATAGGGAACTCGGGAGTTGAAGTCCAAACATCCTAAAGTTGCCAGGCTGGGAAATACCAAGCTCAATCTGATCAATTTCAGTTTTCACCCATAATGCCAAATTTAGAAAACAGTAAAAGAAGAGAGTCAAAAGAAGAGGAGTTGAGAAAGGGCTAATTGAAAAAAAGCAATGTGACTTCTATATTGGAGCAGTTAAGAGCAGAAAGTGTATCATATGCGAAAAGTTGATTGAAATCTCAAGGCAGCCATGAATTTATCTGTATGATGGTGGTAAAACTGGCATTTTCAAAAGTACAGACGAATTATGAAGTACAGACAAACCTTAGCTCTATTTATTGAAGTCTCACCAACCCCCAATCTCACTTCTAAATAAGGATACATTGTTAATAATTACAAAGTGTTCCCCATAAAGAACATGAGACTAAATAAAGCATTAATAATTCATGTCAGAGTACAAGTAGATTTTTAGGAAAAAAAATGGGCAACAGGAAGAAAATAAGTTTAAAAATGGGCAGAAAAAGATTCAATTTATTGTTGGGCTGGAAACGGTATCTTAACCCTATAAATTAGAGGTTTTAGACCCTACTTGTAACTGCCTTCCCTAAAAGATGGCTACTCACTGTCTCAAGACGAGCCGCCGGCTGATGTTGTTTTGGGTGTGACAGTAGAAACGAGCCAACTCTTGGTTATTTGGGTTTTGGACGAGCACACAATGTGCTGCCTGTGTAAGAAAGAGAAACATCCTTATCGCCTTCCAGGGGTATCTAGGCTAAAGGCATCCTACACCGCCCAATTGCCTCTTAACAAAGGGATCTTATGGAGAATCATCCTGATCCTATTAAGGCCTTGGTTGTAAAACTTGTGAAGAATCTTTGCACATCTTAAAAGCTATGTCAATTTTCTTGGGTCAGATGTCAGAGCTCGAGTAGCATAATGTGATCATGTGTGTCTTATTTCATTGCAAGACATTGATTGGTCAGATCCTGAAAGACTGTGTCTTTAAAAAGGTTTTCCTTGATTCTGGGCATGTGACTCATCCTTGGTGATTCTTACTTTGGGGAGGGTGACATTCATTATTTCCCCATTATGACTTTTGTATTGTGGACAGTCTTCATGAAAGTCAGATGAGCCCCATAGTTGATTGCTTTCCAGAGCAAGTCAGGATTAGGTACTTCCCCTTGGTGATTGATTATAGGGCTATCTGGAACTTACAAGAATACTCTGGTTTATTGGCTAGATAATTCTGGGAGTTGAAAATCCACACATCTTCAAGGATCATTATGTGAAAACAGGATCAAATTTGTTGTGGGATGGGAGGCGGGAGAAATTGGAAAGCCAAGTTTAGGATCCAGAAGAAAAAATACCCCACTACAATCCTATAGAATTGTGTCAACTGCTCCATTCTTAATCCTTCCTCCCTCTTGGCCCTGTGATCAAGCCTGATATATATGCAGCCCACTCTGTGCTTCCTAGTTCACATATACTGCATTCAGCAAGAACATATGGTGAATCCAAGCAACTAAGGCATAGTTAGTTACATAGGTACATGCCCTGATTTAATTCTAGGGAGAATATGCACACATATAAACACATGTAGATGTACCACATTTCAAGAGTAGGAACATGGGCATGCACACATACATGAGCAATTGTATTACAGGGGAAAAAAATAAGATGCCTCCCAATAGGCGCTGTTGGGAAAGATATTGGAAAAAATTCTAGAAACCATGCTGTGCTCTGTACTCAAGAGAAAAACATGAATTTCACATGCATTTGTGAGCAAACTGGAAATGGAGGCATAGCTAAGGTCACTTCCCATTACAACCCCCATTTTAAACAGCCCAGTGAAATTAATTCCTATGCTGGGAAATTCTTCTCACCTGATAGAGGAAATTCAGTCTCTGAAAGGCTTCTTTGTCCTTTATCATGCTGGTAAAAACTATGAAGTAATAAAGATATCTTAAATTGTTTAAATGACAAAACAACTTACGGCATACAAAAAAGGGCTATTGAACAACAGTAATTTTTTTAAAAAAGTTTTGCTTATATGGATTGGATTCTTAGAGTTCAAAGGGTATCATAATATCAGAGGCCCTGATCTTTTTGATTCAGTAAAACTTTGGATAATTACTAAGGGGTCAAAGGATTCCATGTGTCAAACATTTCAAAGCTTTCTATATGCTACCATGTAGCTATCCGGATTTGACAATTTTGTTTATTTATATCTGAGATTTTTCCCCATCTTAATCCTTAACAGACTCTATGCAGTTACAGAATATAATACAAATAAGGCAAAGGTAACACATACAAAATTATATTAATATGATACATTACAGTAATTCATTTTGGTGTTATTGATCCCAAAGTCCTTTGAGATAAGTCCAAATTTTACTAGTTTCTATGAGAGAAGGGATCAGCCTTGTCTCAAACTCTTTTTTAGCAGGGGAGCCAGATAGATAGATAGATAGATAGATAGATAGATAGATAGATAG
>BLBF01000066.1:894594-918621 GCA_015471245.1 Laticauda colubrina | reverse complement strand
ATAGATAGATAGATAGATAGATAGATAGATAGATAGATAGATAGATATAGATAGATACAGAGGGAGAGAGAGAGAGACAGACAGAGAAACAGACAAACCAAGTGCTCTTCATCATTTTCATATAAGATCTAAATGACAGGATAGAAGAGGAGCTCATGAGATTTATGGGATGACACAAAGCTGGTAGGAATTGCTAACACTCTGGAAGACAGATTCAAAATCCAGATGGATCTTGCCAGACTTCAGCATTGGATCTTATCCAACAAGATGCAGTTCAGTGGTGAGAAAAGGAAGGTCCTGCACTTATGCACAGGAACGTATTGGGCAGTGCATAGCTCAACAATAGTGAAAAGGATCTAGGTGTCCTGGTGGAGTAAAATATGAGCCACCAGTGTCCTGCAGCTGCCAAAAGAGCCAGTACAGTCCTAGGCTGCATCAAAAGAAGGATAACATCAAGATCACAAGAAGTGGTACTGCCGCTCTATTCTGCACTAGTGTGGCCACACTGCATCCAGTTCTGGCCATCACAATACAAAAAAGATGCTAAGAAAGAGCGCAAAGAGCAGCAAAAATGACAATGGATCTGGAGGCTAAACCATATGATGCACATCTAAGGAATTAGGTATGTTTAGCTTAACGAGAAGAAGGCGTACATACACCTTAAGGCAGAGCTGTCAAACTCTCGGCCGGTGGGCTAGATGCATCATGTGCTGGCCACACCCACGCCCAGTTTAGCGAAGGGGGAAAAAGTCCAGATACACTACGTGACACCAATGTGACAATGTGACTAATATGATAGTTGTCTTTCAATATTTAAAGCATTGTTCAGAGGGAAGAGGTGGTTGATTTATTCTCCAAGGCATCTGTGATTTTGTACATAGGTACAAAATTGTACTCGGATTTTGTACAATCCGAGATTGTACCACAAATATAATAAAAACCAAAACGTAAATAAAGGTCCTTTAATGCCTACAACTTGGCTTCACTGTTCAATTGTTCACAGTTGGAGATTAAACTATTTTCAAAATAATATTCCAAATGAAAGAAATACAGTTCAAAATAAAAGAGCAGATAACAAAGCAAAAACCAAAAACAAACCGCACTGAAGAAAGTTCCATGACAGACCAGGATAATTAATTACAAACTTCAAGAAGATAACCAGGTACAGTTTGTTGGAAGAACGTCAACCAAGATAAACCTCATCTAGGAATAAAACACTAATTTGTCTCCAGTGTTTGTTAGCACGCAGGTCCAAACTCTTATGCAGATCTCACACCTGCAACCCATGAAGAGGATCATGGCCCTCTCCTCCCTGTGTGCCCTAGGATGGATAGGGGACGGGCCTGGGTCCTCCTCTGACTGCTCAGCCGGTCTCTGCCCTTCCTCAGCCTCCTCCACAACTTCTGGAGCCATACTTCCACTCCCTGTTGGCTGTTCCTCCTCTCCCTCAGAGTCAGTCTCCCCCAGGGGCATGCCAGCATCCGAAGACAGGACAAGAAGCAATGGGTGGAAGCTTGTCAGAGAGAGATCCAATTTGGAACCAAGGAGAAATTTCCCAACAGTGAGAATAATTAGTTAGTGGCATAGCTTGCTTCTTGGAGTTGTGGGTGCTCCACTGTTAAGAGGTTTTCAAGATTGGATCACCATTTCTCCAGAATGGAATAAGGACTCCTGCCTTGGGGGCAGAGGGTTGGACTAGAAGGCCTCCAAGGTCCCTTCCAGCCCTATGATTCTATGATTGATTGATAGGCCTGTTTAGAAAAATCTTAAGTCTTTTTTGATACCATGCAGGGCAGAGGTCCCTAACCTTTCTGGCTCTGTGCACTGGTGATAGTGGTGGCAACAGCAGCAGCAGTGGCAGGGAGGGAGGGGGAGAGAGGGGATGGTTCTGTGCAAGTTGTACTTGTGCACAAAGCTTCACTTGTGCAAATGTAGCTTCACCCACTTGCCAGCCACTTGCGACCTGGTACCAGGCCATGGCCCGGGGGGGGGGGGGGCACCTCAAACTGCACTTCGAAACATATTTCTAACAAGTGCAACACCTCCAGCAACGTTGTACACATGTCAGAAATGTGACTCACTCATCCAACCTCAGCAACTTTTAAGATGTGTGGATCTTAAACTCCCACAATTGTCCAAGCCAGCATAACATCACATCGCTTTGTTTCTCTCAGTTCCCCTCTTCCCTAGATTTGGAAAAGCAAAATTAAAGGATGCTACATTCCCCTCAACCTACCCCCACTCCACAAATTGTTACAATCCATTAGTTCCATTAATTTTGGAAGGAGGTGGCAAGAAAAAAAAAAGTAAAATAGAGACATTGCTACAATGCAACTTGTATTGCATTCTTTATTACAATACAGTATAATATACAATCTTAGCAGAGGTGGCATTCAGCAGGTTCTGGCCAGTTCTGGAGAACCACTAGTGGAAATTTTGAGTAGTTCAGAATCCCACCTCTGACTGGCCCCGCCCCCATCTATTCTCTGCCTCCAGAGTCCCAGCTGATTGGCTTGGTCTTCTTTTGTTGCCCTGCACAGGAGAACGGAGCTGGAAAGCAGGTTAGTGGGGTGGGGAGGGAATGGGCATTTTGCAGTCTTCTTCCCCTGCCATGCCCACCAAGCCATGCCCACAGAACCAGTAGTAAAAAAATTTGAATCCCACCACTGGATCTTAGATTTATTTATTTTATTTTATTTGTTAATCGCTTACAAGATGATAGGTATAAGTATAAACATGAGTAAGAATACAGGAAATAGGTACGATTAAATGGGGACAATAGGACAGGGATGGGAGGCACGATGGTGCACTTATGCACACCCCTTGATGTGCAAGATATATGTCAGCGTGTCTTCCCACCAACAGACTTTGTTTTTCACAATGCTGTCCTGAGCCTTCCTATCGACATTTGCATCCATCCCAATGCCAGCCTTCTCCCCAGCCCTATATATAAAACGTGCAATTTCATGGGTGGCAAAAGGCTCTGAATTCGGACCATTCATTTCCATTCACTCACCTGTGCGATCTGGAAGACGAGCTTTCACCTTCTTTTTCTTGCTCAAGCACCCTCTTTTAGTAGGCAGAGGACGAACTCTTGATCGTGGAAAGAGGAAGGAACCTGATGGTTACAGAAACAAAGCAAAGCAAAACCCTATGAAGGAATCCTCTGCATTCCTGCGTACTCCATAAAATACATATAAAGAAAGTAGACAAGACAACACAAGGCTATTATTAATATTCCTTCCTTGGGCTGAGCCTTTGATGACCCACATCCGTCTTCTCCCTTCTCGGCTGAAGTTCAGGTGCTGTGATTGCACTGATTCAACTGATTAAAGTACCATAAAATCGGCTTTTTTTTTTTTTAATTCCGCGCAAAGAGCCACTCCAAAGTCCGTCGCGCTTAGTAAACGAAGCTACCGCAGTGCATTTCCCCCCCCCCCCCGGTTTCGTGGCACAAAGGCTTCTGGGAAATGTAGTGCCTTTTTTCATGCCACTGAATTGAACTACAACAGAGAGGAGGCAGCGTTCGGGTTCGAAACAAGAAAGGGCTTTGGGGGTTACTGGCTTAGTTGCGCATGCCCCGTAGTTTTCCTCGTAGGAAAAAAAACAAACAAAACATGTTCTGCTAACTTAATGCAAAGCCCAGAAAAGGGAATCGATTAAAAGCAAAAACCAACCAACCAACCCTCGGATCTTTCTGTTTCGGCTCTGAATTTTGCATGGCAGAGCGCCGGCACGAATTAAGAAACTCTTAGGACGCATTAATTAAACCTGGCTCGTGCGAGGGTGCCTTCGAGTCAGCGTTGACGCCTGGTGACAACCTGGAAGGAGCCCCTCCAGGTTTCTTAACAAGGTTTCAGGACTAGTTTTGTCCTATTTTGCATGACAGTCTGGTGTGGAAGCGTTACCGCTTCGGAGAGGAAGGCGGTGGCACAGAGTGGTGAGAACGGCAGAAAAGACCAAAAAGCCGATCTACTCCCTGGCTCTTTGTTTTTGCCATGGTCATTGCTGTCTTTGGTCCATCAGTTCTTCCTCTGGAAGCCTCCAAACTTCTATAGGCGGCTTAGGTTTGTGCTACAGGCAGACCTCGACTTATTATTACCACAGTTGGGACCAAAACCTCCATTGCAAAGCAAAGCAAAGCAAATTACAGGGGGAAAAAAAAATATTGTGGGGTAATTTGGTTTTAAAAGTGGAATTTCAAACGACCTACACATTTTTCTTAAATGAGAAGAAAGGTCAGCCTCTCCAAAAACGTTTACATTTTTAATTTTTTTTTAAAAAAAGGTATTTATTTCACCGTGGTCCATTTTGTGAGTTTATACTCTGGTAACTTTAGAGATAAAAGCATATTTTTAGTCACAAAAACATGGCAGATCAGCTTTTGCAGACTTGGGGGGGGGGGATTTGACTTCCTTGACAAAAAGTGCTGTGTTGAAATAGATTATCTGATGCTTACTGAAAATGCAACTGTTGTGGTCTGCCAGCAGCCTGGGGAGACTGCAGCAGAGTCAGGCAGTGGGGGAGGAACATAGGCCTGTCATGCCCCTGGTGGAGACTGACTCTGAATCAGAGGAGGAACAGCCCACAGGGAGTGGAAGTGTGACTGGAGGTTGTGGAGGAGGCTGGGGAAGGGCAGAGGCTGGCTGAGCAGTCAAAGGAGGACCCAGGCCCATCCCCTCCATCCTCGGGCACGCAGGGAGGAGAGGCGAATGGAGAGACATGGTCTACTTGAGAGGGGAGGGCCTTGATCCTCTTCATGGGCGGCAGCTGTGACAACTGAATAAGACATGCATATGGGCGAACTCTGGAAATAAAGCATGGAAATATCTCTATGGTTCCTTTCTGAATTTGGCATCCTTCCCAGTGTATGTTATCTGTGGACGTCCTCCAGCCCTTCTATTGCTTGCTTTGTGTTGCTTTTTTCCTTCTTGTAACTGTTTGTGGGGGAGCTTTTTGTCTTCCATCAAGAATATTTGGAGTTTGGAAGCAAAGTGAAGGAATAAAAGGGGCTTGACCTGTTTTCTATGACTGTATTTGTTTTGTATCCCACCCTGGATCATCACAGGGCCAGTCCAGGAGTCTAGGGAGGACTCAGATAAGGGTCCTGCATCCGATACAGAGATGGGGCTAGGGCCATCTGGGAGTTATGTGCTCACTCTGGAGCCTCTAGAATCTGACAGCAGCAAGGCAGAGGAACAAGGGGAGCCTGTTCCCAGTGTGTGCATGCGCAGAGCTGCCAGAAGGCAAGAAGAGTTAAGACAAAAGGAGCGACTCAGAAATAAGGTTTGGAGGTGATTGCCCTTCCCATAAGACATAAAGGAGGAGCAAAGGGACAGGAGACAGGAACCTTTGCAGGAAGCAACTTTGTTCGCTCTGTTCAGATTAAACCTTGAAACTCTGTGCGGACTTTGTACTCAGTTTGGCTTTTTACAATTAATTTGGCACTTTAGTTGTTGGCAGCAATTCAAAGGAATTCAAAGGTGGGTGCTTATCTCAAGAGACTGTTTGGGACTCATTACGGGCTGGGAATGAACAGAGGATTGAAATAAAAAGAGGATTGTTTGGACTAAGCGTGTGATTAATTACAGTCTCAGGAAGCCTTGGTCAGAATATCAACTTCCAATTTTATTGCACAACAAAACACATATTTGAGTTTGAAAGCCAAAGGGCAGGTTCATCAGGTTCTATAAATTAACAAATAAAATTGTCCTAAAAAGATAAGATTGTTTGCAAACCCCTTCTTAGGGGCTTAAAATCCTAATCTCCCTGAAATATGGGTCCATGTAACAGGTGAAATTAGGGAGTGACATGGATATCTTAAGCCTTTGCAAAAGCACCAATATTATATTTAATCCCATCTTGAGTCTATAAAAGGTTCAAAATTTTCAGCACCATCCATTCCAGCCATGCCTCCTATGGCTATTAAGTAGTATCTGAGGAGGAGATACAACTTCCAAGGCTAAACTTAAAAGATTAATTGCAGTGGTGGAATTCAAATAATTTAACAAGTGGTTCTGCCCTAATGACCAGCTGGGTAGGGATAGCTGGGTGGTCATGTGACTGGGTGGGTGTGGCCAACTTGACATCACTCATGTCAAGAGGCGCTTTGCCCAGCTTCTCATGACCGTGGGGATGCTGCAATGGTCATAACTGAAAAGCCATCATAAGGCACTTTTTTCAGTGCTGTTGTAACTTTGAATGGTCACTAAATGAACTGTTGTAAGTCAAGGATTACCTGTACAAAAATACAAAAAGCTTCTTTGCTTGCAAAAAGCTGCCCTGTAGTAGTAATTTGTAGTAGCTATTGAGATCCTGTAGATGGCACTAGGCGTTAGCAGCAAACTGCAGCATCTAGAACCTATATAGGCCTCTTTGTTTTTGGCCTGCACAGTGACTGATCTTTGAAATTCATCACTGCCCTAAATTTATTTATTTATTTTATTTGTCAATCACTTACAAGATAACAGGTATAAGTATAAACATAGTTTTGAATACATGAGATGGATACGTATAAGAAAAATAAAAAGAAACAATAGGACAGGGACGGTAGGCACATTGGTGCGCTTATGCACGCCCCCTACAGACCTCTTAGGAAAGGGGTGAAGTCAATAGTAGACAGTTTTTAGGTTAAAGATTTTGAGGTTTGGGGAAGAAACCACAGAGTCAGGTAGAGTATTCTAAACATTGACCACCTGTTGGTGAAGTCGTATTTTCTGCAATCAAGTTTGGTGCGGTTAACCTTGCGTTTGTATCTATTGTGTGCTCTTGTATTATTATGATTGAAGCTGAAGTTTTATTCATTTTCAAGTAGGACATTGCAATGTATGATTTTATATACTATACTTAGATCAGACCGGAGGTGGCGTAGTTCTAGGTTTTCTAGGTCCAGAATTTCAAGTCTGGTGGCATAAGGTATTCTGCAATGAGTAGAGGAACGAGAACTCTTCTTGTGAAATATTTCTGGACTTTCTCAATTGTGTTAATATCAGATACATGATGTGGGTTCCATATCATGTATCTGATAGTAACACAATACCAATCATTAGATTAGAAATACCTGCAAGCTGGAGTTACAAATCAGGCAGGGTGCCAGAGCACCTTGAGGAATTAAAATAGTTCAAATGCAATGATTACTATCAGCAGCCAACTCTTGCTCATAAAGTGAAACTCTTTAGCAGAGAGGTTATTTAAGCTCTCTGGAAAATGGGTGGGCATATTTAGGCTACAAAATGCTGAGCTAAAGAGACAAATTAAAAAACTATATAGGGGACCCAGGTTCAAGCCTTCCAAGCTTGTCAGGATCACAATAAAATTAGTACATGCCACAGATATCTAAATAAACTTCTAGTCTGGCGGTATATTACTAAGCCTTTGTGGTTCGCCGGCAGCTGGTGCAGACGGCAGCAGAGTCGCACAGTGAGGAAGAAAGGGAACTTGTCAGGGAGTCTGGAGAGGACTAGGACAAGGATCCTGCATCCGATGCAGGGATGGGACCAGGCCCATCTGGAAGTGAGGTATTGACTTCGGAGCTTTCCGAGTCTTGACAGAAGCGAGGCAGAGGCCCCAGGGGAGCCTGTTCCCAGTGCGTGTGTGTGCAGAGCTGCTAGAAGGTGAGAGCAGTTGAAACAGAAGGGGTGACTTGGGAGTAAAGACTGGGAGGTGATTGCCCCTCCCATAAGAGATAAAAGTCAGACCTCAATGACGAAAGTTTTGCAGGAAGCAAATTAGTTCGATAAATTCCGAGTCCTTCTTGAAGCTCTGGTTGGTTTTTTCTGGTACTTCGGTTGGTTTCTGTTATAATTGGATACTTCTGTTTTTGGCATCATTCCAGAACACTGAAAGGCATGTGCTTATCATGGGGAACTGTTTATAATTACTTCTGGCTGGGAATGAAAGTAATTTCCCAGTGTTGCAATAAAATAGGCTTTGCTTTTAAAACAAGTTTGTGTTTAATTATGTTTGAAGAAGCCTGGGTCAGAACAGCCTTACTATCATGAGAGAAAACTAAAACGAATTAGAGGATCCACACCCATACCTCCTTTAAAAAAAATCTTACTATCAGTGAGCAATCATGTGCCTTGCCCATTCCAAAGCAGCGCAAAAGCACCAAATGTGCCATTTCAAGAGCAACTTGACTTTTTGGAAACCAAGAAAGTCCAGTTGCCTCTTGAAAAAGCACTTTTGGGACAGCCATGACCTGGATCAGGGGTGGGATTCTACCGGCCCCCCAGGAGGCTTCTCTGAGGCCCAGGAAGCAAAAAAATGGAGCATAGGGGGGTGCTGCATGCCCTCCCCCCATGCTCTGTTTTTTGCCTTCCTGGGCCTCAGGGAAACTTCCTGGGAGCAAAAATGCCCCCTCCAGGAGGCTTCCCTGAAGCCCAGGTGGCCAAAAAATGGAGCGTGGGGGGGGGGGTTGCTGCAAAAAAAGAAGCCATGACCACCCAGTCACATGGCCATGCCCACCTAGCCATTCCCACCTATCCACAGCCACAGAACCGGGAGTAAAAATATTTGCATTCCACCCCTGACCTGGATGACTGAAGAATCCCCATAGACAAGAGACTCCTGTGCTCAGTGAACTGACAAAGCACCCTTTCACATCCAGGAAAAGCAATCCTTAGATCCATTTGCACCGCATAAAGATGCCAGCTGGTCTCACTCACCACACAAGATATCCTAAGGAAATAAACCAGATTTAAGAAAAGGTCACATGCCCCCCAGAAGGGCAGTAAAAAAAATCAGTGCCAAGCTTGCATCCTGCCTCTTGGAAGTATATCCCAAAAGGACATTGCCAGGAACCACTAAAGCAGTGAAGGAAAATCCCTCTCCCCAGATAGAAAAAGAATCCATGAGTCAGGAAAAAAAATGAAAAATTGAAACACAATACAAATAATTAAATCACAACCATTTAAATCCTTTTAAAACTAAAACCCATAAGCATTGCATGACCCATTGCCAAAGCTCACACTCCAGGCAAGCTCAAGTATAAACACTTGAAATAAGTATAATTACAAACAATGCAATTAGCTCTGGAATGTAGCAACAGAGCAAACACAGTAGCTGTTGCTTGTTAAACCAATTACCAGAACAAATAGGCACAGGAACTATCTAGATTTATTAATCCTGCTTCTTTTCAGGAACAGCAATGAAACCTTATTCCTTTCAAACAAAGCTGAACAGGGAAAATTATCCCATCAATAAACACAGGGTTAAATGTCACCAAGGACAGAATTGTTTTTGACCAAAACTCAGAAAGGGTATATATAAACTCACATTTGAATGTCAATCTTTCTAGCTAGCCAAGAAGTGTTGCTGAATGTCACTCATCTTGATTCCTTATCATTAAAAGCTTCTTTTGGGCAACTCTGCTTCATTATTCAATTATTTATTCAAAGTGCTGATTGTTGCACCCCAGCTAGAAGAAGTTCAACAGGGGAGTATTTCCTCCCAACAGCAGTGTAAAAAGCTTTCAATAACCCTTCCCTTGTAAGAAAGTCAAGCTTCTAATAAAGCAAGGCAAGGCAAGGACAAGACAAGACAAGACAAGAAAAGCATCAGCAAAAAAAAACAACAACTCTGGAGAAGCTCAGGTTATAGCAAGTCTGGGCGTACTGCCAAGACCATTTAGCTGTTACAGTGTAATAAGGGTTAACTGATAGGCAGTTTCTGTAAGCAGGGCAATAAAGATTAGATTAGAAACAACATCAGAATGTTTCCTTCCTGCCTTCCTTACAGGATTAGCACTGTAAAGTAAAAAAAAAAAAAGATTTCTTCCAACAACTGATTCTCTCAACTGCTTGGAAAGTTAACAAATGGTTCTAGTGAATAGTGTGAACCAGCTGAATCCCACCACTGGACCTGCCTCAGCTACCTTCTGAAAAAAGTAAAAGTCTTGAAGCTGTTTGCATTTCAAAAGGAACTTTTATTGAGAGATAATGATTGCAGAAAAGTCAGGTGGGGTCTGCAATTCATGTGCAAAGTGTTAGGCTAATTTTCTCCTTCGACCCCCACCACAATGCCCCATGTCCATGTGTAGCCAATAAAATGCCCCAAAGGTATTTTGAAACTCCAAGCCAGGATGGTGAGAAGAGATCATCCTCAGGCCACCAGGGAGAGTGAGAAGAAGTCATCCTTGTAATACCACGAGATTAAACACCTGACTGGAATTAGCTGAGGGGGAGCCTGTGCAAATGGTTGATTCTCCCCCCTCAAACTCCCAAGCAGTTACAGCAAAAGTGAAAATAAGCAAAACAATCAACCCATGAAACCTCTCCCTCACCCCCAGAATGGCAGCCTTCTGACACTGATCTGACTCTAAAATTGCGGGAAGGTAAAATGGAGTCTAAACCTTCCTTTTTCCCAAATTTTCTGAATGTGACCTCAGCAGTTTTCTGCCTTTAGACAGCTTTCCACTTTTAAGAATACCAACAAACAGCCCAAAATGGTGAGGAGGGAGTCAGGAAAGCTAAGGCCCTGAATGGCAGTCGCTGCACACTGTTGGCTCATATTTATCTGCTTGTCCACTAAGACTCCAAGATCCCTCTCACAGTTACTCTATTGAGCCTGGTTTCACCCAGTTTATATGTGTACTTTCGGTTTTTCTTGCCTAAGTGTAAGACTTTACTTTTCTCTACATTGAATTTCATTTTGTTAGCTAGGGCCCAGTGTTGAAGTCTGTCAGGATCTATCTGGATCTTGAGCCTATCATCTAGGGTGTTGGCCAGGGGTGGGATTCAAATTTTGTAACAACCGGTTCTGAGGGCGTGGCTTGGTGGTCATGTTATTGGCTTGGTGTGGCCAACTCAATATCACTCACATTGAGGCACAAGTGTGAAAAATGGTCATAAGTCACTTTTGTCAGTGCCATTGTAACTTTGAATGGTCACTCCACACAAGCAAAATACCAGCAAAGGAGGGGGAAAAACTCCAGAGAAGTTCCAGAGACAGGAAGTCTAGTCCTGCCAAGAATGTAATAAGAGTTAATGGAGAGGCAGTTTCTGTAAGCAACACCAGAATGTTTCTTTCCTGCCTTCCTTACAGGATTAGGCCAGTAATTTCTTCTAACAACCGGTTCTCCGAACTGCTTAGAATGTTAACAACTGGTTCTAGCGAATAGGTGCGAACTGGTAGATTCTCACCCCTGGTGTTGGCTATTCCTGCCAGTTTAGCATCATTTGCAAATTTGGTAAGTTCCCCTTCTATTCCATTATCTAAACTGTTTATAAAGATATTGAAAAGTACTGGGCCTAAAACCTTTGGTATCCCACTGCTTACTTCCCTGTAGTACCATTAAAGAACTGTACTGTACTTGTTGAATACAGTTTGTCAGCCAATTACAAATCCATCTGATGGTGATAGCAATAGCAACAGCACTTAGATTTATATACCACTTCATAGTGCTTTTCAGCCCTCTCTAAGCGGTTTGCAGAGTCAGCAAATTGCCCCCAACAATTTGGGATCTCATTTTATCCACCTCAGAAGGATGAAAGGCTGAATCAACCTTGAGCCTGATGGGATCTGAATTGCCAAATTGCAGGCAGGCAACAGTCAGCAGAAGTAGCCTGCAGTACTGCACCCTAACCACTGTGCCACTGAGGCTCATATGCTGATATCCCACTTTTCTAGCTTATCAAGAAGTAGGTTGTGGTCTACTTTACCGAATGCCTTGCTAAAATCTTAAGTATATTATGTCCACAGTATTTTGCAGGTCTACTAATTTAGTCACTATGTTGAAGAATGAAATAAGATTGGTTTGGAATGATAGGTTTTTTACAAACCTATGCTGACTTCTCGTTATTACTTTACTCATTTTCAAATGTTGGCAGATCTGTTTTTTATTATTTTTTCCATTATCTACCCATTATTGATGCTAGGCTGATTGGTCTGCAGTTTCCTGGATCTGCTTTTTTCCTCTTTTTTGAAGATGGGAACCACATCAGCTCTTTTCCGGTCCTCTGGTAGTTTCCCAGTCCTCCAGGATTTTTGATAGATATGGTGCAGTGTTTTATTTATTTATTTAATTCATTTATTTTTGTCAATTGCATACAAGATAACAGGTATAAGTAAAAACATAGTTATGAATACATGGATACATATAAGAAAAATAAAAGAAACAATAGGACAGGGACGGTAGGCACATTGGTGCACTTATGCACGCCCCCTACAGACCTCTTAATAAAGGGGTGAAATCAATAGTAGACAGTTTTTAGGTTAAAGTTTTTGAGGTTTGGGGAAGAAACCACAGAATCAGGTAAAGTATTCCAGACATTGACCACTCTGTTGTTGAAGTCGTATTTCCTGCAATCAAATTTGGTGCGACTAACCTTGAGTTTGTATCTATTGTTTGCTCTTTGTATCTCTTGTATTGTTATGATTGAAGCTGAAGTATTCATTGACAGGTAGGACATTGCAATGTATGATTTTATATACTATACTTAGATCGGATCGAAGGCAGCATAGTTGTAGGTTTTCTAGGTCTAGAATTCTGAGTTGGTGGGAAACACACTTTCTCAACTGTGTTAATATCAGATATGTAATGTGGGTTCCAGACTGATGAGCTGTATTCGAGTATTGGTCTAGCAAATGTTTTGTATGCTCCAGTTAGTAATGCTATATTATCAGAGAAAAAGCTACATAGGATTAGGTTAACAACTCTTAATGCCTTTTTGGCTATGTAGTTACAGTGGGCTCTAGCACTTAGATCATTAGAGATGAGTACTCCAAGGTCCTTGGCAGTTTGAACTATGAACAAGGTAATGACTATTCAGCCAGTATTTTATTTTTTTGATTTTTTTTGCCAATATGTAGGACAGAGCATTTATTTGTTGAGATTTGAAGTTGCCATTTGTTTGACCATTCTGATACATAGTCGAGGTCTTTTTAAAGGGTAGCAGTATTGTCTGTAGTGTGATAGAGGATTGATTGATTTAGAGATAGAGGATGACACTGCTGTGTATGTAAGCATGGAAGAGAAAGTTTGCAAGAAGTTGTTTCCTCTAAGTCCAACTTTTGCCTTGACAGATCTCTGAAGAAGAGGAGGGAGTGGCAGAGGAGCTGCATGACGGAAGGTTGCCCCCAAAAGCCAGCAGGTTTACCCCACATGATTGGGATTCCCTTTCAAGAAGGGCCAGCCTCCCTGGTGCAGGACCAGGGAGCACTGCTCCCCTGCCTCCTCTCACTCTCCAGAGATCTGTCAAGGCAGAAGTTGGCCTTGGAGGACACTGCTTCCTGTAAACTTTCTTTTTTGTGCTTCTGCATTGACCTCTGCCTCTTGCTTTGCTGGAAGGGAGCACCAGACAGGGAAATGCTATCAATGTTTGGGATTGGGAGAAGAAAATCTCCTTTGGTTTGCTTTGCACATGCAAGCACGCATGCACACCCACACCATTCCAAGCTTGGAGACGTTTATCCACATCTGTGGTTGCAAACTCCCAATCATGTCTGGGCATGTGGAGAACGCCCTTTCCGTCCTCTGTGGATAAAAGTAAGCAAACTTGGAATGTGGTGTGTGCGTGTGTGTATGCATGCACATGCATGTTTGAACTTGGCTGCCAGGAGTTTGGGGAGGCGAGGAATGTTTGGGGCACCGAATTGTCCCCATGTTGAATTAGCGGATATGATTTGTTCTGTCCCAACTTAGCTGTGCCCAGTGAGTGATATCGAGCTGGCTATGCCAACCAAGCCACACCCACCCAGCCATGCCTACCTAGTCATGGCGACCTGGCTACTGGCCCTTTGGGGGCAACCATAATGCTGATGCGGCATTCAATTCAATAAAATTGAGTTTGACACCTTTGGTATAGGATCCCCTACTTATGTATGTGGATGGGGATGGGGATGGAGGGGGTTGAACTAGATCACATCCAAAGTCCTAGGGATTCTATGTAAAAGTTCTATGAAAGTATATGGCTTTATCAACCTTTGGTAATAAACTTGGCTATTGGTTCTTCTTTCTCAACTGGAACAATTCTGAGCAGGAAGCAAGAAAACTGAACCTGATCAGAATCTGACCCAGTTCAAGGGTTGCCTCAGATATTTGTTATTTGCTTTCAGGTTCTTTAATTACTTTGAAATCTGGGCAGGTGTCGTAATAGCTCTTTTCAAGGCTGCAGGTTGCGCACCATAGATAGTGACTGCTATTCAACTGATTGAATTTCTATGCTTTTCTACCACTTTGATTTTAGAGCCTTTTGTCAATATTTGCTGCTTCCTCCCCCTTTATGAACAAAATCCAGTTGGTCAATGCACCTCTCAGCAATAGACAAAGTTTCTCTTTTCATGATCATTATTTGTTCGATAGCAGGATACAATCTGGTCATCTGAGAAACTGCTTCCCTCTTTGGAATAAGCCAAGGGTGATACAAACAAGTATCTGACCAGTGGGTAAGTCTGCAGAATTTTTAAAAATATTTTTTTTTTCAGAGAATTGGAAGATGATTTTTTAGGAAAGGGACAGATGTTGAAAAGTTAAAGAGCACTGCCCAGAACTTTGATGGTCTACAAATAGGCTGGTCCCAGATGGAAAATCCTGTGTCATACCAAACTTTAAAAAATTGATATGTGTGTATGTGAAACATTCATCTCTATACTTGGATGTATACTTGGATGATTTACAGCAAGATTGGAGCAATGAAAATGTTGATTTGGGGTAATTTTACATTGTTATTTATTTCAGTTACGGTATATCTTACTCATAATTCACAAGTTAGGGATTGGTACACAAAGTTCCAGAAAGGGATTTTGGAACAAGTTAGAGAGATATATTATCCTTAACAAAAATAACACATAACAAAATTGTATTGGGAACCCTGGAGAAGATCTACCAGCAATTCTTTGTCAAAATGTCCATTTGCTGAGCAAGGGGATCGGTAACCAGGAGCTCTAAGTGGTTCTTCTGGAACCATGGAGATGCATCAGGGAGAAGGGCAAAGGTGACTAAGTCTCCCCCTGCTCACCATTGGTGTCCTCAGCAAAAAAGGAGCCCCACCATCACAGTAAATCAATGATGAATTGGAATTAGGTGGGCTTGTATAGTAAGTGGAATAATCTTATATTGGTTGTAACTTTTTCCAGGTCTACCAACTCACTCTTAAGTTTGCAATGCCTTGTCTACTATGCCCATCTCTCTTGTGCTGCCTCCTTCTCCTCCTCCCCTTTCCACTCGCTTCCAGTTCTGCTTCTAAATGGGACACAGTGGTCATAACCAGCAGTGGCCCTATTAAGGGCAAGCAGTTCCTGTCTGGTCTTGGATCTGTAGCAGCCTATCTTGGCATTCCTTATGCTGAGCCTCCCCTGGGGAAGTTGCGTTTCCAGAAACCTCTTCCACATCAGCCATGGAAGCAAACATTGGAAGCCACCAACTTTGGCAATTCCTGTTCTCAAACTATTCACTATGAAGACACTGCAGCAATGGTGTGGAATCCTAGAACACCACTGTCAGAAGACTGCCTTTCCCTCAACATCTGGGTGCCACACCCACAACCTTCTTCACCAGTACCTGTTTTGGTCTGGATACACGGAGGGGGATATGGAGGTGCCACGGCTTCTCTGGGCTTGTTCAATGGGGCATCCTTAGCTGCCACTGAGAATGTCATTGTGGTCACCATCAATTATCGCTTGGGAGCCCTAGGCTTTCTTTACTTGCCACCAGTTGTGCCAGGGAACCTAGGCTTATGGGACCAACAGCTGGCCCTGAAGTGGATAAAAGAGAATGCAGCTGCCTTTGGGGGAGATCCTTCTCGGGTGACCATTTTTGGTCACAGTTGTGGAGGAGCTTCTGTGAATTTCCATCTTCTTGCGCCAAAAAGCCAGGATCTTTTTGCCCAAGCAGTGATGCAGAGTGGAACGGCCAATGCCTTCTGGGCTTGGAGGTCTCCTGAAGAAGCCAAACGTTTGTCACTGAAATTCGTTCATTTGCTAGGTTGCTCTGAGGACAATAAGATCAGCATAGGGCATTGTCTGCAAACAAAAAATGTTTCTGAACTGATTCAGCAACAAGGCTCTCTGTTCTTGAATGAGGACTGCCTTCTGAATTTTCCATTCAGGCCTACCATAGATGGAGACTTTTTGCTTGGTAATCCAGAAAAGCTCATGGAGGAGGGGCA
The DNA here is from genome assembly GCA_015471245.1 of Laticauda colubrina. Taxonomy (NCBI): domain Eukaryota; kingdom Metazoa; phylum Chordata; class Lepidosauria; order Squamata; family Elapidae; genus Laticauda; species Laticauda colubrina. The sequence continues at coordinate 902,515 of BLBF01000066.1, read as the reverse complement.
AATACAAGTCAAACCTGTCCTCATAGGAAAAGTTGCTGATGAAGGGAGCACATTTATCCATGATCTTTTCTCTGACATCAAGGAAAGTTTCATAAATGAGGAGCAGCTTCTGAAAGGGATAAGAATGTTGGTGCCAAATGCAACTGAAAATGTGGTTCAGAGTATTGCACTGAAGTACAGTGAAGGAAATCACAGCCCAGCAAAATACCGCTCCGCTCTGTCCAACCTCTTTACAGATTTGGCCATTGCATGCCCAATGATTGAAGCTGCAGGAAATATCAGGAAAACGGGGAGTCCTGTATATGCCTATTTATTCGCACATCACCCTTCAAGGTCATCTTGGCCTCAATGGACTGGACCACATCATGATGCTGAGATTGCTTATATTTTTGGAACCCTTGAATCAGTGTTTCCCGTCAATCAAACATACACAGAGGCTGAAGCCAGACTGAGTCGTAAGATGATGCACTACTGGGCAGAGTTTGCCAGAACTGGGTAAGTGGTTCACTTTATTTCTATCAATTTGATTTTAAATCCAAAGAAAGCCTTTCCATTCAACAAATTCACTTTATATCTAAAGTAATTCAGCCATAAAGTAATGCACGCTATTCCTTTGGGTATGTTTACAGATCATATCATTAATGCAGATAATAATAATTATTAATATTTTACATATATTTAATAATATTATTGCTCCCCCCATTTCTGATCCTGCCTTTCTGCCACCAAATAGGCAATTGGGCTGTTTTCCTCCCCTGGAGTTTCCTCAAAATAAGAATTTATTAGGAATGTCATATTGGCACAACTCGTGAAAACCTAACTCTGAAGGACCCAAGCTTTTCCCCACCCAAATCAAAACCCAAAGTTCTTGCTCTCAGATCACACATCCATCGCATGGTCCAATCAGGTCGCAGTCCTCTTCTGGATGTCTTTGGTCCATGCCGTCCAAACACCTGGTGGAGATGCCCTTGGCTTCCACAGGAAAGAATGTTACTTTGGCTACTATTTTGTCTCTAATTTTCTGGCTGAATATAGAGACAGGTAGTTAAACACTACAAAGGCTTCCATACAAAGTTACTGTATTGGATTATATCAGGCATCCTCAAGGTATAACTCACAGTTATGCTGAGATTCATCTAATGTCCAATCTTTGCATTGTCGTCTGCATAGTGTGAAAAGATAGTTATCTTCATCCCATAATGATACAGCAAGGGAAGACTCCAGCACATTACTGAGGTCCAAGTAAGAATGAACAAAACTCTCCCCAACCTAAACAAAGGTCAATTCAGTGACCAATCAGGAGTACAGATGTGACCACATGACATGAACTACATTTCCCATGAGGCATTAAGTACATTTCCCATGAGGCATTGCCTTAAGGGGACAGCTCTTATTACCAAACTAACTATATATCGTTTAACCAGCACAGCTACCCTTTCCTCCAGTTATCGCTATATCCCCCCTCACATTCCCACAGCTGCAACTGGCCTTGCTGTGGCAGCCCTGAAGATTTCCAAAATGGTTTCAGGGCTGACACTCTTGTCAGGACAGTAGATGAAATCTCTAGTGAAGTCTAGAGATATTGAACTTTGGCTGCTATGACTGGGCAGCCATTTCAAAAGCCAGATTCTGAACTGCCAGGGAATTGCGAAGTCAATGTCCAAGTGAAGTCATAGACACTGATACAAACTTGTAGTTTTATATAAATTAATATCTAACAACTATATAAAAGCAAATATATTAGTCAGGCAAACAGGTAAATCACAGGGCACATAGGAGAAGAAAAAAAGTGGGGGGGGAGAGGGAATCTCCCCCACCACACTCACAGCAACCAATCACAGCACAGATTGCCTCATGCAGGAGCCAGAACTCTTCAACCAATCAATCACAACTGTGTGTTTTGGCTCACTGCACAACAACACTGCTCCAACTACTAAATTTAAACACCTTAACATGAACTGTCTGGTGAATGTAGTTCATGTTTGTAAATGTATTATGAAGTGTCCCTTTAAGGAGACTTAGGTGGAATAGGTGAGGGAGTCAGTGAAGAAGCTTCCAGACCAGAGGTGGTATTCTGGTCAGTTCTGGAGAACCAGTAGCGGAAATTTTGAGTAGTTCAGAGAACCAGCAAATACCACCTTTGAGATTTTACGGTATCTTTCCCCTGCCATGCCCGCCAAGCCATGCCCACAGAACTGGTAGTAAAAAAATTTGAATCCCACCATTGTGAATCCAGACCAGAGCTTTATAACTTCAGCAACTTTAAGCCGTGTGGACTTCAACTCCCAAAATTCCCCAGATAACCATGCTGGCTGGGGGAATTCTGGGAGTTGAAGTTCACACATCTTAAATTTGCTGAGATTGAGGAGCACTACTCCAGACACTGCCATTCCAGCCATTTCATTGAGTTTCAGTTGTTAATAGAAGTCCACTGCAACTTCCAATGGTTGTTAAGCGACCAGTGATAAGTTGAGGACAACCATATTGTCCTTCTTGTGCTTACATTGCTATGTACCTTGTACCAGTTGTAGATCTATGTAGTTCGAAGAAAGTAGTGAAGCAAAGTCCTTCCTCTTTGGCTCTGTGCAAGTTGCAAGTTAAACTGTTCATAACCAGAAGCTGATCATGGATTGTGTTGGATTGAGGGAGAGAGTGAGGATGCCCTTTAGGGTCTCCTGCCATTTGGTGACTTGGATTCTTCCTTAAACCCCTGTCACACTGCACCAACGGATGTAAAACGGAGGATGTAAAGAGGATGTAAAACGGAGAAAAACACTTGCCATCCGTTGGTTAACGTGATGCTTCCGTTCTGTACTCACTGCCTCCGTTTTGCTTCCTCTCTATCCGTCCAGCATCCGTCTATTGACGTTTGATCCGCTCAGAAGGTTTTGAGCTGCTCAAAACTTTTGAGCGGAAAATATATCAAACGCGTCCGTTCTGCATCCGCTAGACATACGGGGGACATCCGTTCTGCATCCGTTACGCATCTGCTATATCCGCTAGGCATCCGCTGTGCATCCGCGCAACTCGCATCCACTCCAGCGGTAAACGGACACAGGGAGGAAGCGGAACGGACGCGGAACAGACGCGCAGCGTTAGTATCACGGACGGAGAAAGGATGAAAGCAGATGCAGCTCGGATATAAAGCATTAAAACGGACAAAACGTTCGTATAGGGGATGTATCTCGGATATTTAGGATGTCTGGAGGATCCATCCGTTTTCATCCGCTAGGCTTCCGTTCCACATCCGCTTTCCATCTGCCCTGCTTCCTCCCCCCGTCCGTTCCTTTCTGTGTTATCCGCTCTGTTTATGCAAATTTTTGCCCCTTTTCAGAGTGAATAACAACGGATGGAACATTTTTCTCGTCCGCTGTGTCCTTTTTACAAACGTTTTGAATCCGTTGGGCAGTGTGACAGGGCCTTTACTATATTTAAAAGCCTGCATGAACCTTGCTGCCAAGTCTCTAACCAGCAGGGGGCACTAAAGGCCATCCTCACTCCCTCCTCAAGTCCCCTTTGGGAGTTTCTCTTGGGTGTAGTTTCTCAGATCAAGATCAATCTCTTTGGAAAATCAGTATCCTTCTTTCTTCCTCTATAGGAATCCTACTGGGTTGGTGGCCACCAAGGATGAATGGCTGCTCTATAACGCCACGGAGCAGAATTTCTTCGTTCTTAATAGTGAGTCATCCCGAGAAATGGAGGAAGAGCTTGTCCACCACTGCAGTTTTCTAAAGAAGCATTTGTCAAAGTCTGAAGACCCATGTAAGTTCGGCTATTTATCCTGCCTTTGAATGGAAATAGCAGCTGATGAAAAAGATACTTCTAAAAATCTTACTTATATTTATTTTTTACAAGATCAAATTTATTGTCAACCATCTCACTCACAGAGCAATCTCTAAAAATCTTTTAAAATTATTTTTGGTCACTTTTTGCAGGGCCTGAAAAAAAACATAATTTTATTTTGTACTGGGAAATTTTGCAATGCTAGTGATACATTTTGTAGTACAAGAATCTTTCATGACATCCCAAGAGTTAGATCTCTAGTCATGTTTCAGGAGTATGTATGCCGTAGTGGCTCACATAAAAATAACAGCAGCAGCAGCAGCAACAGCAACAGCAACAGCAACAACAACAACACCAACAATAATAATAATCTGTTCATCATCACCATGATCCCACGTCAACAATTTTACAGAAAACTTAAGCCCATGTCACACTGAACCAACGGATGTAAAGAGGATGTAAAATGGACAAAAAACCTTGCCATCCGTTCGAAAACGTGATGTACTCACTGCCTCCATTTTGCTTCCTCTCTATCCGTCCAGCATTCGTTTATTGACGTTTCATCCGCTCAGAATGTTTTGAGCTGCCTAAAATTTTTGCGCATAAAATGTATCCAGTTCGTCCGTTCTGCATCTGCTACACATCCGCTACGCTTCCATTATGCATCCGCTATATCCGCTTGGCATCCGCTGCACATCCGCGCAACCCGCATCTGCCTGGACGCAGGGAGGAAGCGGAACGGATGCAGAATGGATGCAGAGCGGATACCTAGCGGATGCAGAATGGAAACAAAGCGTTTAAAACGGAAAAAACGTTCGTAGAGGGGACCTATCTCGGATATTAAGGATGTCTAGAGGATGCCTAGCGGAAAACCTATACTGCCTATAAAAAGGGGGAGCAACTCGCCTGCATCTCACTTTCAGAACAGCAGCCCAGCGGTGCAGACCTCTGCAGCCTTCATCTGCCTCTTGCTCTTCCACAGCATCCAGTCATGTCCACCGTGGATTGTAACAAAGTCCTTTCGGCAGCCACCATCGTTATGCAACAGTGCAAAGCCATCTACAGGCTCTGTGAACTCTACTGCGAGAAGAAAAGGAGCCACCCAAAAAGAGTCTGGATCCGAAGATGGTTCGCCAGAAGAGCAGAGGACGGACTGTACAACAAGCTGATGGTGGAGCTCAGGAACGAAGACACTCGGGCGTTCCAGAACTTCATGAGGATGCCTCCAGCCATGTTTGACGAAGTTGTGCAGCGGCTGACACCCAGGTTGACCAAGGCAAACACTAGCTTTTGGCCCAGCCTGGAACCTGGGCTCAAGGTGGTACTCACTCTGCGCCACCTGGCTTCAGGGACCTCCTACAGGAGCATGCAGTACGGCTGGAGGGTGCCATCCAACACCATCAGCATTGTGGTCAGAGAAGTGGTGCAGGCCATCATCGAAGAATACAAGGAGGAGCTCCTCCAGTACCCCTCCACTGAAGAAGGATGGAAGAAAGTTGCAGAGCAGTGGTATCAGAAGTGGAACTTCCCCCACACCGTTGGAGCCATAGATGGCAAGCACGTGGCCTGCAAATCTCCAGCCAAGTCGGGGTCCACTTATTTCAACTCCAAGGGCTTCTTCAGCATCATCCTCTTCACCATAGTCGATGCTGACTACAAGTTCATGTACATCGATGCTTCAGGCAACGGCTCATCTTCGGATGCCCAGGTATACAACGCCAGTCGCCTCAAGGAGGAGCTGGAACGCAACCTCATCGTGGGCTTCCTAGATCCAGAACCCCTGCCCAACGACACACAAGATGTGCCCTACTTCATCGTGGGGGATGACGACTTCTCCCTCACAACCTACCTCATGAAGCCCTACACCTCCAGACTCCTCACCCGTGAAGAGAGGATCTTCAACTACAGGCTGTCCAGGGCAAGGCGGGTGGTGGAGAACGCCTTTGGCATCCTGGCCAACAGGTTCCAGGTACTTCTCACCACCATGCAGCATTGCCCAGAGACCGTCAGGAGGATCATGGAAGCTTGCTGCATCCTTCACAATCTCATGCGCACCAGCTACCCAGTCTTGCAGAACAGGCTCGTGGACCTCCAACAAGGCAATGGGGACATGGAGCCTGGGGAATGGAGGCAAGGGTGAAACCTGATCGACACTGAGGATGTGCAAGGCCCCAACAGAGCCTCACATGAAGCGAAGAAGCAGCGCAACCTCCTGAGACAATGGTGCAACTCCCCAGCTGGAGCAGTGGAGTGGCAAGACAGGATGGTAGATGCTTAATGGATGCTTCCTTCAGCCTGTCTCATCACACGGATGAGATTGGGCCATGTATGTTTGGTTGGCCTACAATGAACAGGGCGTTTAATAAAGAGTTGTGTTTATGTTGACATGTGTGGATAATTATTACATTATTATTGATAATAAAGGGCCGTAGGTGTGGCACCTGGGAGGGTGGACCATACAGTCCCACTATTCTTGCACTGGAGGTTTATCTATCCTACTGCTATCCTAACCCATCCCACAGCTATTACCCATCCCACAGGTATCCCTGCCCAACCAAAACTATCCTTACCCATCCCACAAGCATGCAGAGGCTTAAACCATTTCTAAAAGTTTCCAGCAAGATTTTATTAAAAAAAAGAAATGAAGCAAGTGTGTGAATCAAAAATAGACTTTATTAACAACAAGCTATAAGTCGAAGTGAGTCTCTGGCACTCCTCTTGGTCGCTCAGTCTCAGGGTGAAGGGTGCAGGTGCTGTGGAAGTGGCTGGTGCTGGAGTGCTTGTCATCAGCTCCTCCAGAATCAGAAGCAGCAGAAGCGCCAGCCCCAGAAGAGCGAGCCCGTGCTGCACTAGCCCCAGCAGAACCAGAGTGAGGGCCAGGGGGCGGGATGGTAGCCCTGTCCCTCTTGCCAGGGCTGGCAGAAGATGGCTGAGGCTTGCTGTCCTTCTGCATGGTTGTGGGGTTGCTGGCTGGCAGGGAGGCTGGCAGGAACCAAGGCTGGCAGGAAGGCTGGCACCAAGGCAGGCACCAAGGCTGGCAGGGAGGCAGGCACCAAGGCTGGAAGGAAGACTGGCAGGCAGGCAGGCACCAAGGCTGGCAGGAAGGCTGGCATCAAGGCAGGCACCAAGGCTGGCAGGGAGGCAGGCACCAAGGCTGGCAGGAAGACCGGCTGGCAGCAAGGCTTGCAGGCAGGCTGGCAGCAAGGCTGGTAGCAAGGCTGGCAGCAAGGCTGGCAGGCAGACATGCAGGCAGGGCAGGCAAGGCAGTCGATGTGTCTGGCAGCAGGTCTTTCCTCTGAATGGCGACCTGCTTCCGAGCTGCTTCCATTATATCCACGGGGCTGACGCAATGCATCCTCCCCGCATGCGCAATTAACGCCAGGCATCCATTAGGCTTCCGCTGTGCATCCGCTGTGCATCCGCTTCATCCATTCAGCGTCCGCTCTGCATCCGCTCTTTCCGTTCCGCGTCCGCTTTGCTGTGGCCCCCCGGAAGCCCAGCGGTTGCGCCATCCGCTCCCATCCGCTCCCATCCGCTGAGCTTCTGTTCCGCATCCGCTTTGCATCCACCCTGCGTCCTCCCCGCATCCATGTTATCCGCTCCGGTTATGCAAATTTTTGCCCCTTTTGAGAGCGGATAACAACGGATGGAACATTTTTCTCATCCGCTGTGTCCTTTTTACAAACATTTTGCATCCGTTGGGCAGTGTGACATGGGCTTAACCTGGGTTATCAAACTGCTAAAAATTCACAGAAAATCTCCCACCTGCTATACATAGATGACTGAAGTTATACGGAAAATCGGAAATTGAAATCCAGACACTGACCAATACAGTTCATATTTTAGCACTGACATCAGCATAAAATTCGGCCTGGACAAATGTGCCACAGTGGCACTGAAGAAAGGAAAAATCGCAGAAAGTGATGCAATCGAAATGCCCAATGGACAAACCATCAAGTGCCACCAACCCGAAGCCTACAAATATCTGGGCATATTGCAGCTGGACAATATCAAGCATGGGCAGGTGAAAAGTATGCTCAGCACAGAATACACATAAAGGGTCAGAAAACTTCTAAAAAGCAAACTGAATGGCCTTTTACTTAGAGATGTTTCCTTATGTGCTAAAAAACAGTTCTGA
>BLBF01000066.1:815353-889594 GCA_015471245.1 Laticauda colubrina | reverse complement strand
CTTTTACTTAGAGATGTTTCCTTATGTGCTAAAAAACAGTTCTGATTTCACATTCTAGCAGTTACTGGAATCCACGTGTCCTGATTTGGAAAGGTTCTATTTGTTGCCCAATCAGCAGAAGTTCATAGCATTAAGCGTTGGGTTTTTCAAATATTTCCCCATAAGCAACTATCTCTTGAAACCATCCCCATTACCTTCCCATATCCCAAACTCCCAATGTTTCTCTGGAAAGTTATTTTGGGAAGACCCATCTCCATTCATTTTGCTTTCAATCTGGATGGTACTTTCACAAGTAATAAAAGACATACTTGTTAGAATGGCCCAAGGAACAGGCTAAGCATACTGCTGTAAGAGGACAGAAGAGTCACACATAACAATGTTTAAAAAGATAGAAATGACTACATGAATGATTTGCAGGAGGAATGGATGAGTAGGATATGCTTACAAATAAAACTTGCCTTTTAACATAATGAAAGAATGGCATACAAAGTTAAGGGGGAGAACAAACAATTGGATAAAGTAATTGCCAGAAGAAGAAACTTCAATATATCAGTTGAGTGAGAGAAGGAAGAAAAAGATGAAGTACTAAATCGGATTATCACAAAGTATTCACAGGTGATCGTGCAATCCCCATTCAAAAACAAAGTTTGATTAAAAATATCAATTAGATGGTTGATACATCTCCCAATCTTTTTACAGTAGCAGCAGAAGACTGTGTTGTCTACGTAGGGAAATCCCTAAACTAAATTGCACGTGATGTTTTAAATAAAAATAGGCTACATTCCTCACATATTGGATATTGGAACACTGCTATCATGTCACCCCTAGTCCTTCTTTTCATTAAACTAGACATATATGTTTTAGCCTCCAATCCCCTAATCCTCTTTGTTGCTCTTCGTTGCTCTTCTCTGCACTCTTTCTAGAGCCTCAACATCTCTTTTTACATCATGGCGACCAAAACTGGATGCAGTATTCCAAGTGTGGCCTTTCCAAGGCATTAAAAAGTGGTATTAACACTTCACATGATCTTGATTCTATCCCTCTGTTTATGCAGCCTAGAACTGGAACTAGAAGAACAGTTACAGGAACTGGGCATGGCTAGTGTTGTGTTCGTGAAGAATGAGACTTGAGACCAGTGTGACTTCCAGCTCTTTTATTAGTTGCTGGATTCCATCTGACTGTGGAGCCGCGGCAGCCTGTTTTATAGAGGCTGCTCACAGCTTGCGGCCAATGACGGCTCCTTGATTCTCCCGCCGCTCAGGTGGGCCAATCATAAAGCGGCCATTGTCGACCAATCACCGTCGTGTAAAACTCCAATCAGATTCGAGTATTTGTGAACCAATGGAAACAGAGTATTTGGAGTATGCTAATATGTAACACCCCTCCCCTCTTGGTTTGGTCCTACATTACATTGTCACGTAAGTAGGCGGTGCTTTTATGTTGTCTACTTGACCTACGCAGTTTAGTTGTGCTTTTGTCTTCGGCGGGTTCGGATGGGATCGCTGTTTCTCCCGTCCTTCTCTGTGGAACCTCCTGGAAGGTGGAGTCAGCCATGCCACTCCCACCTGGCCTATTCAGGCTGGTAGAGTCGGCCCGGCTGCTCCCTTCCAGAGTGGTTTCTTGATATTCTTGTGCCGCCTGTTCCTTTTCACCGAAGTCATCTCCAGGTGAATAGTTGTTTCTTTCTGGGTTTATTTGAGAATTTGGTTGGTGGTTTGTTTTTCGGTTTTGCGGTGTTTCTTGTGCTAATGGAGGGTCTCCACCTCCCCTCTTATTTGTGTTTGAGGGGTCTCCCCCCTCTCTGGTTTGATTATTATTGCTTTTGTTTAATGTATGCTGTGGATCTGCTGTGTGGGTGTGTGTTGTTGTTCTTCGTGCCCGGGTGTGTTAGTGGTTCTTTCTAATGTTTTTGATCTTGGTTGATCTATGTGTTTCCTCCAGCTTCTTCCATCCTCTGTTTCTAGTCTGTATGACCGGGGTCCTGTTACTTGGGTTATTTGTGCCGGTACCCACAGTGGGTGCCCCGTGAGATATTTTGCGTAGACTGGGTCCCCTGTTCCGAATGTGCGGTATTTGCTAGAGGAGTCTGCTGGTTTTTCTGGGCTGTATGTGGGGTGTAATCTATCCAGGTATTATCTTAATTTTCTGCCCATCAATAATTCTGCCGGGCTTTTATTTGTAGTGAAATTAGGTGTGATGTGTTCTATGGTGAGTATTTTGTATATTTTCTCTTGTATGTCTCCCGTGTCTAATTTTTTAATAGTTTCTTCGGTATGCGTTCATGCGTTCTTCCCGCTCGTTTGTAGCCAGCCAATCTAGCGCTGTCAAGGCATGCCTTATGCCATGTTCGGCGAGGAACTTTTCAAATGTCAGTGCTGTGAACTGCGGCTTGTTATCTGAAACTAATAAGTCTGGCAACCCATGTATGGAGAAAAGCCTCCTCAGCTGTCTGATAACTGCTTCTGTTGTTGTTGAGTTCATCACGCTTACTTCCAGTCAATTTGAGTAAGTGTCTACTATAATCAAAAATGCGTGTCCTTTTGTTGGCCCTGCAAAATCTATGTGTATTCTTGACCGGGGTCCCCGCAGTGTTTCCCAGTTGAGTACAGGTGCCGCAGGGGGTGCAGGTCTGGATCTTTGGCATTTAGCACAGGTTTCCACCCATCTCCCAATATCCTTATCCATCCCTGGCCACCATACATAACTCCTGGCCAGGGATTTCATTCGTACGATACCCGGGTGTCCTTCATGTAAAATATTCAGTACTTGTTCTTGTAATAATTCCGGTATGACTACCCGATCCCCCCATAGAATACAACTTTTTAACATTGAAAGTTCAGTCTGTCTGTTCCGGAACGGTTTAAAAGTCTCGTCTGTCTCGTTTTCCGGCCACCCTTTTCCTACCCAGTTTAAAACCCGCACTATCTTTTTGTCTCTTGCAGTTTCTTTTGCAATATCCGCTGCGGTTATGGGTAGGTTTGGTAATGTCTCAATTTGTAGGATGGATGTGGTTGGTGCCGGTTACTTCCCAGTTCAGGTAGAGGAGTATGGCTCAGGGCGTCGGTGTGTGAAATGTCCTTGCCTGGCCGGTGAATTAATTTGTAATTGTATGTGGCAAGGAACTCGGACCACCTTGTCATTTGTGCGGAGAGTATGTTTGGGGTGGCCCTGTTTCCTGCGAGTGTTCCCAAGAGTGGCTTGTGGTCTGTAATGAGTGTAAAGGTCCTATCGTAGAGGCATTCATGGAACTGTTTGACCCTGGATATTGCTGCTAACGCCTCTCTGTCCAACTGGCTGCAGTTCCTTTCTGCTTTGGGCAGTGTTTTGGAGTAGAACGCGATCGGTGCTTCTCTCCCATCTGGTAGCATGTGGCTGAGTACGGCTCTGACGCCGAATGGTGATGCATCGCAGGTGGCTGTCAGTGGCAGTGTTTCGCTGTATTGCATTAACCCAGATTCGGATATCAGGAAATATTTTATTTTCTGGAACACGGCTTCTTCTCATCGTCCCCAGGTGCAGGTGGCTGTCTTATCCAGTAATCTGTGTAGAGGTTCTGCCGTCGTTGCATTCTGTGGCAGAAAAACATTATAGAAATTGATGAGTCCCAAAACCGCTTGTAAATCCGTTTTGTTTTTTTGCCTAGGACCTTCTTTTATTGTTTTGATTTTTTGATCTATGGGTGGATGCCATCTTTATCTGTTAGATACCCCAGGAATTCGACTTTCGAGGTGGCTAGCTGACATTTCTCTTTTTTAACCTTGACTCCTGCCTTTTGGAATCTCTGCAATACTGCTCTGAGGCAGCTTTTTATTTGTTTCTTGTCACTGGCTGACACCAGCATGTCATTGAAGTATGGAACCACCCTTTTTATCCCTTGTAACAAACGCTCCATCAGGATTTGGAACACCCCTGGGGCCACGCTGACTCCAAATTGCAGTCTTTTGCATCTGAATGCCTCCCTACGAGTCACGATCGTTTGTGTCTCCACTGTTTCGGGGTTGACTGGCAATTGTTGGTATGCTTGTGCAAGGTCGAGCTTTGCGAAGACCTTGCTTCCCCCCAACGAGTGTAACAGATGTTGCACTACCGGAACGGGGTATGCGCTCTGTTGTAGTGTGTGGTTTAGGGTGGCCTTGTAGTCTCCGCAGATTCTCATGGACCCATCTGGCTTAATTGGGGTTACAATTGGGGTTTCCCACTTTGCATGGTCTTTTGGTTCCAATACCCCCTGTGCGATGAGTTTATTTAATTCCTCATCGATCTTTGTTTTTAGCGCGAAAGGGACTCGCCTTGCCTTTAACCTAACTGGGGCTATGGTTGGATTCTAATTAAATGATATGAGGGACCCTTGGTACTTGCCTAGTTTCCCATCAAATACGTCCTGGAAATCCCTCATTAGGCTCTCCTCCCAGTCTGTTTCGGTGACGCTATTGATTCCAGTCACTCCAATTGCCAGGGGTTTGAACCATTTGAGTCCCAGTAAGCTTAGGCGATTCCGGTCTACAATGGTTAAAGGCAGAATTTCTGTGTGTTTTTTGAATGTGACTTGGAAGTGTCCGAGTTCGACTATGGGAATCCTGTTCCCTTGGTAATCTTTCAGGATCAGTATTTGGCTCTCAAATTCCATTCTGCGTATGTGTGGTATCAGTCTCTTAATTGTATTCCATGATACCATAGATAGGTATGAGCCGGAGTCGACCTCCATCTCGAATTGTTGGCCTTCGATGCTGACTTCCACATGTATCTTCCGGGCATTGGTTGCGTTTGAATGTCCGATGGTTATAGTTTGGTATGTTTCTTCCTTTCGGTAGCTTTCGTTTAGCCGTTTGCCTCTGCTTTCTCGACTCCCACGGCCCAATGTCTGTCTTTCTTTCATTCTGGGTGGGGTGTTGTCTCTACGTCGGGGGCTGTAGCTTTTCCGGTTTCGGCAGACCCTTGCTATGTGTCCCCATCTCTCGCAGTGCCGGCAAATTGCGTCTAGGAAACGCACTCAGAACGGGGGTGGTCTCCTCCCACCCGGCGCACTGGAACCCCAACTTACGTCCTTTCCTCTCCTGTCTATTTTGTTCTGACTGGAGTCTGTGGATTTCTTCCTCTTCGTCATTGGTCTCGGACAACGATTCACTATCCTCGTGGTGTGTGATGGTCTTGTGGGTGTTCTCTGACTTTTTCTCTGGAAGTTGGCATGTTTCTGCCAGTGTTTTTTGCGTTGTCGTATTCATTTGTTGCATTTTGGCTGCTGATTTTTCATTTTTTCTCAGCTGAGTTCACTTCACAAGGTTGTTGTTGTGGGGAAAACAGGAGAAAGGTGTGTTGGATATGTTTGTTGCTTTGAGTTATTTGTAAAAATAATAAAATAGGAATACAAATAATAAATAAATAAAACCCTGTTATTCTGCCTTACTACACAGAAGAGCATCCTGGAATCTCTGCTTTGCCTGTTGAACTGGCCTGCCAGGAAGGGCTGCTACTTGAACCCCTTTGAAAATGGCTTCCACATCTTAAAGGCACCATTTAAAGGCCTGACTTAACTATAGCTTTGTTGGCTTCAAAATAACATTTATGTGTTTGTTTATTTCTCTGCAGAACCAACCTAGGGAAATGATGACAAGCTGTGCAAGAGAATTTTCCAGATGGATCCATTGTTCTTTTCTGTGGGAACTTGGAAGAAGAATAAAGAGCCAACTATAACCCACAAAATATTTGCTGTAAAAATAATACACTGTTAGGAGTAATTCGTTATCTCTTAATAAATATTATAACCTCTTTTAATACAGTCTAAATTCTTTGGATAACAATCCAATTGTTCTCACAACAATGTGTCAAGCCCAAAATTGACATAAGTGTAGCCATTTTAGTTTGTCTGAGTATATATTCTTTTTCTTATTTTCTCTGTGGCAGTAATGGTGGGAAAGGTTTCGGGTTTGACACATTCGTAAGGGGGGAGGAATGGAGATAAAGAGAGTGTTATGACTAGGTGATCTTTCTTCCTGTGAAAAACGAGCTGTCCACACTTGGGCCCCTGGAGGTGGAGATTTATGACATCAAGCAACGTTGAATTACTTCTATTGGAGAATGTGACTTTTGGGGGTTGTTTCTAACTTCTAATATTGTGGGGTAATTCAGGATTGGGTCAGATACAGAATTACCATGGATTTTTGCCAATTTGATGCTTTCCTAAATAAAAGAAATCTTTTTGAAGATGGACTTTGTTATTTCTCTTTTAACATTGATTTCATTACTTGCAAACCTGACAGTAAGAAGTTGATGCAGCATGGAAAAGCAAAATAAAGCAAAAAGGAATTCTGACTGCAAACTTTGCTATAGGACTCACATGCAAATGGATTGATTTAATGGACTGGGTATTGCAATCCAATTTATTCTAAAATATCCTGATATGGAGAAACCAGTTTAAGCAAGATATCTACATTAGCATGTGAGCCTTTTACTTAGAGATGTTTCCTTATGTGCTAAAAAACAGTTCTGATTTCACATTCTAGCAGTTACTGGAATCCACGTGTCCTGATTTGGAAAGGTTCTATTTGTTGCCCAATCAGCAGAAGTTCATAGCATTAAGCGTTGGGTTTTTCAAATATTTCCCCATAAGCAACTATCTCTTGAAACCATCCCCATTACCTTCCCATATCCCAAACTCCCAATGTTTCTCTGGAAAGTTATTTTGGGAAGACCCATCTCCATTCATTTTGCTTTCAATCTGGATGGTACTTTCACAAGTAATAAAAGACATACTTGTTAGAATGGCCCAAGGAACAGGCTAAGCATACTGCTGTAAGAGGACAGAAGAGTCACACATAACAATGTTTAAAAAGATAGAAATGACTACATGAATGATTTGCAGGAGGAATGGATGAGTAGGATATGCTTACAAATAAAACTTGCCTTTTAACATAATGAAAGAATGGCATACAAAGTTAAGGGGGAGAACAAACAATTGGATAAAGTAATTGCCAGAAGAAGAAACTTCAATATATCAGTTGAGTGAGAGAAGGAAGAAAAAGATGAAGTACTAAATCGGATTATCACAAAGTATTCACAGGTGATCGTGCAATCCCCATTCAAAAACAAAGTTTGATTAAAAATATCAATTAGATGGTTGATACATCTCCCAATCTTTTTACAGTAGCAGCAGAAGACTGTGTTGTCTACGTAGGGAAATCCCTAAACTAAATTGCACGTGATGTTTTAAATAAAAATAGGCTACATTCCTCACATATTGGATATTGGAACACTGCTATCATGTCACCCCTAGTCCTTCTTTTCATTAAACTAGACATATATGTTTTAGCCTCCAATCCCCTAATCCTCTTTGTTGCTCTTCGTTGCTCTTCTCTGCACTCTTTCTAGAGCCTCAACATCTCTTTTTACATCATGGCGACCAAAACTGGATGCAGTATTCCAAGTGTGGCCTTTCCAAGGCATTAAAAAGTGGTATTAACACTTCACATGATCTTGATTCTATCCCTCTGTTTATGCAGCCTAGAACTGGAACTAGAAGAACAGTTACAGGAACTGGGCATGGCTAGTGTTGTGTTCGTGAAGAATGAGACTTGAGACCAGTGTGACTTCCAGCTCTTTTATTAGTTGCTGGATTCCATCTGACTGTGGAGCCGCGGCAGCCTGTTTTATAGAGGCTGCTCACAGCTTGCGGCCAATGACGGCTCCTTGATTCTCCCGCCGCTCAGGTGGGCCAATCATAAAGCGGCCATTGTCGACCAATCACCGTCGTGTAAAACTCCAATCAGATTCGAGTATTTGTGAACCAATGGAAACAGAGTATTTGGAGTATGCTAATATGTAACACCCCTCCCCTCTTGGTTTGGTCCTACATTACATTGTCACGTAAGTAGGCGGTGCTTTTATGTTGTCTACTTGACCTACGCAGTTTAGTTGTGCTTTTGTCTTCGGCGGGTTCGGATGGGATCGCTGTTTCTCCCGTCCTTCTCTGTGGAACCTCCTGGAAGGTGGAGTCAGCCATGCCACTCCCACCTGGCCTATTCAGGCTGGTAGAGTCGGCCCGGCTGCTCCCTTCCAGAGTGGTTTCTTGATATTCTTGTGCCGCCTGTTCCTTTTCACCGAAGTCATCTCCAGGTGAGTAGTTGTTTCTTTCTGGGTTTATTTGAGAATTTGGTTGGTGGTTTGTTTTTCGGTTTTGCGGTGTTTCTTGTGCTAATGGAGGGTCTCCACCTCCCCTCTTATTTGTGTTTGAGGGGTCTCCCCCCTCTCTGGTTTGATTATTATTGCTTTTGTTTAATGTATGCTGTGGATCTGCTGTGTGGGTGTGTGTTGTTGTTCTTCGTGCCCGGGTGTGTTAGTGGTTCTTTCTAATGTTTTTGATCTTGGTTGATCTATGTGTTTCCTCCAGCTTCTTCCATCCTCTGTTTCTAGTCTGTATGACCGGGGTCCTGTTACTTGGGTTATTTGTGCCGGTACCCACAGTGGGTGCCCCGTGAGATATTTTGCGTAGACTGGGTCCCCTGTTCCGAATGTGCGGTATTTGCTAGAGGAGTCTGCTGGTTTTTCTGGGCTGTATGTGGGGTGTAATCTATCCAGGTATTATCTTAATTTTCTGCCCATCAATAATTCTGCTGGGCTTTTATTTGTAGTGAAGTTAGGTGTGATGTGTTGTATATTGAGTATTTTCTAAATTTTCTCTTGTATGTCTCCCGTGTCTAATTTTTTTTATAGTTTCTTCGGTATGCGTTCATGCATTCTTCCCGCCCGTTTGTATCCGGCCAATCTGGCGCTGTCAAGGCATGCCTTATGCCGTGTTCGGCGAGGAACTTTTCAAATGTCAATGCTGTGAACTGCGGCCCATTATCTGAAACTAATAAGTCCGGCAACCCATGTATGGAGAAAAGCCTCCTTAGCTGTCTGATAACTGCTTCTGTTGTTGAGTTCATCATGCTTACTTCCAGTCAATTTGAGTAAGCATCTACTATAATCAAAAATGTGTGTCCTTTTTTGGCCCTGCAAAATCTATGTGTATTCTTGACTGGGGTCCCCTCACTGTTTCCCAATTGAGTACAGGTGCCGCAGGGGGTGCAGGTCTGGATCTTTGGCATTTAGCACAAGTTTCCACCCATCTCCCAATATCCTTATCCATCCCTGGCCACCATACATAACTCCTGGCCAGGGATTTCATTCGTACGATACCCGGGTGTCCTTCATGTAAAATATTCAGTACTTGTTCTTGTAATAATTCCGGTATGACTACCCGATCCCCCCATAGAATACAACCTTTTAACATTGAAAGTTCAGTCTGTCTGTTCTGGAACGGTTTAAAAATCTCGTCTGTCTCGTTTTCCAGCCACCCTTTTCCTACCCAGTTTAAAACCCGTGCCAGATGTGGTTGGTGCCGGGTCATTTCCCAGTTCAGGTAGGGGAGTACAGCTCAGGGCGTCGGTGTGTGAAATGTCCTTGCCTGGCCAGTGAATTAATTTGTAATTGTATCCGGCAAGGAACTTGGATGACCTTGTCATTCGTGGGGAGAGTATGTTTGGGGTGGCCTTGTTTCACAGTCAGAACGGGGGTGGTCTCCTCCCACCTGGCGCACTGGAACCCCAACTTACGTCCTTTCCTCTCCTGTCTATTTTGTTCTGACTTGAGTCTGTGGATTTCTTCCTCTTCATCATTGGTCTCGATCAACGACTCACTGTCCTCGTGGTGCGTGATGGTCTTGTGGGTGTTCTCTGACTTTTTTTTCTGGAAGTTGGCTTGTTTCTGCTGGTGTTTTTGCATTGTCATATTCATTTGTTGCATTTTGTCTGCTGATTTTTTAGTGGCTTCAGCTGCAGTGGCCTCAGCGATAGCCTCAGTGACCATAATTTTTGGTTGGGTTGGCAGTCAGCTCTGCAAGGTGAGATCTCTTAGTCCAAGGACCATGCGATCCCTCATGGCTTCATCCATATTTAGAAACTCGCATGCCCCTCCAATGTCCCTGAGAGCCGCTACGAAATCTATGTTACTCTCACTTTCTCTCTGGTCCCATTTGTAGAACTCATGTTTCCGAATAAGGCTGGAGATGGTCTGTGTGTAATGAGCCTTCAGCATTTTTTCCAAATCTGCCTGGCCATCTGCTTTACGTCCTCCAGTTAGGCTAATGCCTTGGCCATCTTGAACACTGTGGGCCCACAGTGTGTCAGGAACACGGCTCTCTTCCTGTTGTCAGAGATTCCTTGTCAGTCATTTCTGTCGAGGAACATGAGGAATCTGTCGATGTACGATTGCCAGTCCTCCATCGCTGGGTTGAATGGTGCGGGTGGCAAGTTGGTGCCGGCCATTTCGTCTGCTCGGTTCTCGTTGCCACGTTCTCAATTGGTCTCCTTGTCTCAGTATCCCACCTTCGTCGCCAGTGTTGTGTTCGCGAAGAATGAGACTTGAGACCAGCGTGACTTCAGCTCTTTTATTAGTTGCTGGATTCCATCTGATTGTGGAGCCGCGGCAGCCTGTTTTATAGAGACTGCTCACGGCTTGTGGCCAACGACAGCTCCTTGATTCTCCTGCTGCTCAGGCGGGCCAATCATAAAGTGGCCATTGTCGACCAATCACCGTCGTGTAAAACCCCAATCAGATTCGAGTATTTGTGGACCAATGGAAACAGAGTATTTGGAGTATGCTAATATGTAACAGCTAGTCTAGTGAAGAGAAGCACCAGGGAGACATGATAGTGGTCTTCCAATATTTGAGGGGCTACCATATGGAGGAAGGGGTCAATCTGTTTTCTAAAGCACCCAAAGGCCAGACAAGGAATAATGGATGGAAACTGAACATGGAGAGATTTAACCTGGAAACAAGGAGAAACTTTCTGACAATGAGAACAATCAACCAACGGAACAGCTTGCCCTCGGAAGTTGTGGGAGCACCATCACTTGAGGATTTGAACAAGAGATTGGACTGCCATTTGTCAGAAATGGTGTAGGGTCTCCCACTTGGATGGGGGGTTTGGCTAGATGACCTACAAAGCCCTTTCCAACTCTGATTATCTGTTTGTCTGTTTATTTGTGTTGGCTTTTTTGGCAGCTGCTGCACACTGCTTGCTCATATTTAAGTGATTGTCCACTAGTACTCCAAGATCCCTCTCACAGTTACTACTATTAAGCAAAGTACCACATATACTCTACCTGTGAATTTTCTTTTCTTGTCTGAATTTGGAATCTTATCTTTTTCATCACTGAATTTCATTTTGTTAGACAGTGCCCAGTGTTCAAGTCTGTCAACGTTCTTCTGTATATTAAGCCTGGAGTGTTGGTTAGTTCTGCAAGCTTGGTGTCATCTGACAATTTGATGCATTCCTCATCTATCCCCTTGTCCAAGACATTGATGAAGCTGTTGAAGCGTGGTGGGCCTAAAACAGAGCCTTGGGGTACCCCCACTGCACATATCCCACCATGTAGATGCAGTTCCATTGAGGACTACACGTTGAGTGCGATTACGAATCCATCTGGATACTTATGTGGTTACCATGTTCACTTTTTATAAAAACTAATTTCCCTTCACTTAATGTGATTTATTTAAGCCCATGTCACACTGAACCAACGGATGCAAAGAGGATGTAAAACGGACAAAAAACCTTGCCATCCGTTGGTTAACGCGATGTATCCGTTCTGTACTCACTGCCTCCGTTTTGCTTCCTCTCTATCCGTTCAGCATCCGTTTATGGACGTTTCATCCGCTCCAAAAGTTTTGGGCTGCCTAAAACTTTTGCGTAGAAAATGTATCCAGTTCGTCTGTTTTGCATCCGCTACGCATCCGCTACGCATCCGCTACGCATCCGCGCAACTCCATCTGCTCCAGTGTTAAACGGACGCAGGGAGGAAGTGGAACGGATGCAGAACGGATGCAGAACGGATGGCTAGCGGATGCAGGATGGAAACAAAGCGTTTAAAACGGAAAAAACGTTCGCAGAGGGGACCTATCTCGGATATTAAGGATGCCTAGAGGATGCCTAGAGGATGCCTAGAGGATGTCTAGCGGAAAACCTATATTGCCTATAAAAAGGGGGAGCAACTCGCCTGGATCGCACTTTCAGAACAGCAGCCCAGCAGTGCAGACCTCTGCAGCCTTCTTCCACAGCATCCAGTCATGTCCACCGTGGATTGTAACAAAGTCCTTTCGGCAGCCACCATCGTTCTGCAACAGTGCGAAGCCATCTGCAGGCTCTGTGAACACTACTGCGAGAAGAAAAGGAGCCATCCAAAAAGAGTCTGGGTCCGAAGATGGTTCGCCAGTAGAGCAGAGGACGGACTGTACAACAAGCTGATGGTGGAGCTCAGGAGCAAAGACACTCGGGCATTCCAGAACTTCATGAGGATGCCTCCAGCCATGTTTGACGAAGTTGTGCAGCGCCTGACACCCAGGTTGACCAAGGCAAACACCAGCTTTTGGCCCAGCCTGGAACCTGGGCTCAAGGTGGCACTCACTCTGCGCCACCTGGCCTCAGGGACCTCCTACAGGAGCATGCAGAATGGCTGGAGGGTGCCATCCAACACCATCAGCATTGTGGTCAGAGAAGTGGTGCAGGCCATCATCGAAGAATACAAGGAAGAGCTCCTCCAGTACCCTTCCACTGAAGAAGGATGGAAGAAAGTTGCAGAGCAGTGGTATCAGAAGTGGAACTTACCACACACCGTTGGAGCCATAGATGGCAAGCACGTGGCCTGCAAATCTCCAGCCAAGTCGGGGTCCACTTATTTCAACTCCAAGGGCTTCTTCAGCATCATCCTCTTCGCCATGGTCGATGCTGACTACAAGTTCATGTACATCGATGCTTCAGGCAACGGCTCATCTTCGGATGCCCAGGTATACAATGCCAGTCACCTCAAGGAGGGGCTGGAACGCAACCTCATGGTGGGCTTCCCAGATCCAGAACCCCTGCCCAACGACACACAAGATGTGCCCTACTTCATCATGGGGGATGATGACTTCTCCCTCACAACCTACCTCATGAGGCCCTACACCTCCAGACTCCTCACCCGTGAAGAGAGGATCTTCAACTACAGGCTGTCCAGGGCAAGGCGGGTGGTGGAGAACGCCTTTGGCATCCTGGTTCTAGGTACTTCTCACCACCATGCAGCATTGCCCAGAGACCGTCAGGAGGATCATGGAAGCTTGCTGCATCCTGCACAATCTCATGCGCACTCGCTACCCAGTCTTGCAGAACAGGCTCGTGGACCTCCAACAAGCCAATGGGGTCATGGGGCCTGGGGAATGGAGGCAAGGGTGAAACCTGATTCGACACTGAGGATGTGCAAGGCCCCAACATAGCTTCAAATGAAGTGAAGAAGCAGCGCAACCTCCTGAAACACTGGTGCAACTCCCCAGCTAGAGCAGTGGAGTGGCAAGACAGGATGGTAGATGCTTAATGGATGCTTCCTTCAGCCTGTCTCATCACACGGATGAGATTGGGCCATGTATGTTTGGTTGGCCTACAATGAACAGGGCGTTTAATAAAGAGTTGTGTTTATGTTGACATGTGTGGATAATTATTACATTATTATTGATAATAAAGGGCCGTAGGTGTGGCACCTGGGAGGGTGGACCATACAGTCCCACTATTCTTGCACTGGAGGTTTATCTATCCTACTGCTATCCTAACCCATCCCACAGCTATTACCCATCCCACAGGTATCCCTGCCCATCCCAAAACTATCCTTACCCATCCCACAAGCATGCAAAGGCTTAAACCATTTCTAAAAGTTTCCAGCAAGACTTTATGAAAAAAAAGAAATGAAGCAAGTGTGTGAATCATAAATAGACTTTATTAACAACAAGCTATAAGACAAAAATGAGTCTCTGGCACTCTTCTTGGTCGCTCAGTCCCAGGGATGAAGGGTGCAGGTGCTGTGGAGGTGGCTGGTGCTGGAGTGCTTGACATCAGCTCCTCCAGAAGCAGAAGCAGAAGCAGCAGAAGCGCCAACCCCAGAAGAGCGAGCCCGTGCTGCAGAAGCCGCAGCAGAACCAGAGTGAGGGCCAGGGGGCGGGATGGTAGCCCTGTCCCTCTTGCCAGGGCTGGCAGCAAATGGCTGAGGCTTGCTGTGCTTCCGCATGGTTGTGGGGTTGCTGGCTGGCAGGGAGACTGGCAGGAACCAAGGCTGGCAGAAAGGCTGGCAGGGAGGCTGTCACCAAGGCTGGCAGGAAGGCTGGCAGGCAGGCAGGCAGGCACCAAGGCTGGCAGGTAGACATGAACCAAGGCTGGCAGGAAGGCTGGCAGGCAGACATGAACCAAGGCTGGCAGGAAGACAGGCAGCAGGGCTGGCAGGCAGACCGGCTGGCAGCAAGGCTGGCAGGGAGGCTGGCAGCAAGGTTGGCAGCAAGGCTGGTAGCAAGGCTGGCAGCAAGGCTGGCAGGCAGACATGCAGGCAGGGCAGGCAAGGCAGTCGATGTGTCCGGCAGCAGGTCTTTCCTCTGAATGGCGACCTGCTTCCAAGCTGCTTCCGTTATATCCGCGGGGCTGACGCAATGCATTCACCCTGCATGCGCAGTGAACGCCAGGCATCCGTTAGGCTTCCACTGTGCATCCGCTAGGCTTCCGCTCTGCATCCGCTTCATCCGTTCGGCGTCCGCTCTGCTTCCGCTCTTTCCGTTCCACATCCGCTTTGTTGAGGCCCCCCGGAAGCCCTGCGGATGTGCCACCCACTCCCATCCGCTCCCATCCGCTTCCATCCGCTGGGCTTCCGTTCCACATCCGCTTTGCATCCGCCCTGCGTCCTCCCCGCATCCGTGTTATCCGCTCTGCGTATGCAAATTTTCGCCCCTTTTGAGAGCGGATAACAACGGATGGAACATTTTGCTCATCTGCTGTGTCCTTTTTGCATCCGTTGGCCAGTGTGACATGGGCTTTAAGTGCAGGGTTTCATTTAACAACAATGGCAAAAAAGATAATAAAAGACATGACTTTGCTGAACAATGGAAACTCTTTTTCCCCAATGGTGGTCATGTTGAGGACGTTCTATTTTCTGAAGGTAGTCCTGCTCAGAAAGCAACACTTTTAAAAGTTCATCTCAGAAATGTGGACATGGGGTGTATTTGCAATGGGCTGGATATAGGAGGAGGACAACCTCATCTTTTTCTGCATTCAAGAAGCACTTTCTGCTCTTCCTTTTATATTAGTGAGTGTGCAAAAAGGAAGTGCACATCTGCCCAGCGTCTTTTCATTTCCTTGTATCCCTGCAAACCATTGCTTCCACCCTATGGCTCCTCTTCTTCAACCATTGTTTTTTAGTCTTTAAACTCTCTCTTTTGCAGAATCTTGTTAATTGTGGAAATTGAATTGTCCAACCAGTCCAACCAGTCTTCCTCTCAAAGCATCTACTTCTCTTTTAAGTATTTGTTTTGCAGTTTGATCCTCATTCATGTGACTAAGCCACAACACGTTAAAACTTTGCTTGGAAGTGCAAAAATTAAACCTTGTTACACCACTCACATTTCTAATTCATTGTTTATGTAATAAAAAGGTTTTTTTTTACATAATTAAAGACAACATTGAATTCCATAGAAGCCAAAATCCACACTGGTGAATGATCAGAGAATGTTTACAGAAGGAAAATAAATACACTTGAACTTTTGGACAGAGCAGAATCTTATTTGAGCAGATTGATTGTGAAAGTAGGACAATATACCATTCTTTATAGGAAAAAAAATGAGATGTGCAGAATTGCAACTATGTGCTAAGAAAATAAGAATCAGGTCTTTGAATTTTCTGGGGGCTGGAATTCTCATAGACATCTTAACCATCCCCTCTAGGGTACAGGTAGTCCTTTACTTACAATCATTTATTTAGTGACTGTTCAAAATTACAACAGCACTTAAAAAGTGACTTATGACCGTTTTTCACAATTACGACCTTTGCAGCATCCCCATGGTCACATGATCAAAATTCGGCTGCTTGGCAACTGGTTCATATTCATGATAGTGAACCGTGTTATTAAGTTAACAAATGCAGTGATTCACTTAACAACCGTGACAAGACAGGTTGTAGAAGGGGGGCAAAGCTGACTGAACAACTTTCTCATTTGGCAACATAAATGTTGAGCTTCGTTGTGGTCACAAATCGAGGACTACCTGCACCCCCCCCTCTATTTGGAGGGTCTTTTTAAGATGATGTAGAAAACATCCACTTGTATAGTTGTGGAGATTGCGTGTCCTGATCTCTTTATACCAGTTGCCTTCTACCCTGTGTCTGGTCTTGTCGATTTACTAACTTTGGAAATCCGCAGCTTGGCTTGTTAGGGGAGAGGCTTGCCTTCACACAGACACGCCTGCAGCTTGAAGGGGAGGAGAGCAAGCAGAAGATAAGAGAAGAAGAGGAGGCAACAGGTTCTTTCCCTGACACACACTCTGGCAGGAGAGCACCAAGGAGCCAACAGAAGGACAACCTTATTTTCCTGGACGGACAGACCGTCAGCTAATATCCAGTCCCAGCTAGTGCTGATGAGAGAAGTAGGTATGATACGACAAGAATGAATATGTTCTAATTACTCACAAGTTGGGGTTGAAGTTAGGAAAGCAGTTGGGAAATGAAAGCAAGACAGAAAAAGGGGTGTTATTCTACATTTGTGTCTGCCCACCTTGTCATTAGGTAGGCTATCTCTTCAGACAGCAAGGATTTGGTCAGGTGGAAGGCAGCAATGTCAACCATCTGGCTGTTTGTTTTGAGTGGACCACATGATTTCGAAAACATTAACGCTATCTAATGAATCTTGCTATCTCATGTAGTGGACACTATCTGCTAAATACTAGGGTTTCATTAGCATTGAAGAGAGATGGTAGAGAAAGAGTAGAGTAGAATAGAATAGAATAGAATAGAAGACTTGGAAGGGACCTTGGAGGTCTTCTAGTCCATCCCTCTGTTTAGGCAGGAAACCCTACACCCTTCAAACAAATGGTTATCCAACATGTTTTTAAAACTTCCAGTGTTAGAGCATTCACAATTTCTGAAGGCAAGTTGTTCCACTGGTTGATTGTTTTCATTGTCAGAAAATTTCTCCTTAGTTCTTGGTGGTTTCTCTCGATTAGTTTTCACCCATGGCCAGGGGTGGGATTCAAATTTTTTAACAACCAGTTCTGTGGGCGTGGCTTAGTCAGTGCACGTGGCTTGGTGGTCATGTGACTGGGTGGACATGGCTTGGTGGTCATGTTATTGGCTGGGCATGGCCAACTCAATATCACTCACATCGAGGCATGCATCTCCTCGTCTGGCCTTTCATGACTGTGGGAATGCTGCAACAGTCGTAAGTGTGAAAAATAATCATAAGTCACGTTGACAGGGTCTTCAAACTTGATAGCTTTAAGACTTGTGGACTTCAACTCCCAGAATTCCTCCTCTAGTCATTATAGCTCAGGAATTCTGGGAGTTGAAGTCCACAAGTCTTAAACTTGCCAAGTTTGAAAAACTCTTGTGCTATGAGAATAGGATTGATTGAGAAAAGGCAGAACCAGGAATTAATAAGAGGAAGAACCCAGATCATTAAGCAACTGTATTTTATTTGCCAAGAGCTGGACACAATTGAATGGGATACCATCATTATCACTATCCTTTTATTTGCCAGAGTTTATATTTGCCACCGAAACAAATTGACTTGATCGAATGTTGGCAGGTTGAAAATTAGGATACCATCCTTGGGTCCTTGATTAGCTAATCTTTGCACTGCCATTGTAAAAGAACCTTTTGTTTTCTTCATTCCCCAATTCTTCCTGATCTTTGACTTTTTTTGAAATTGAGCCATGAACTTCTCCCTCCCTGTTTCTCTCCCTCTGATTGAAAGTTCATAATATCTCCAAATTTCATTGATTGACTGATTTGCTCAATTTATATAGTCCCTTGTATCACTTTATGTGACTCTAGGTGGCTTACATTCAGAGAAATAAAAGCACAAAGTATATTGTAGAAACCCAACATAGAAATATTGCCACTGGGCATCATCTAATGTACCATCCATACAATCAGAAGATGCCCATAATCCCAGGATTGAGCATAATGTTTTCAAGGAATCGTGAAAGGCGATGGGGCCGTCTAATATCTAGGGAAGGTATTTAATAGGGTGTGTGCCATTGTGGTCCTGAACCAAGACTGGGTCCTTGACCAGTTAGTTGGAGCCCAATTGAACACACCAAGGTGGTGATTGAAGCAACACAAGTTTGGTAATGACTTCCAACCAGTTCAAATATGCATCAACCACAATAAAAAAAGTGTTCCCCTTTGTTGGCCCAGCGAAGTCAATGTGCACTCTAGACCATGGACCCCGTGGAGTTTCTGAGTCCCTTATTGGTGCCTGTGGGGGGGGGGTAGGCCTCGCTTTCTGACAGTCGTGGCATGTTGCAACCCAGTGTTCAATGTCTTTGTCCAGCCCTGGCCACCAGACGTAACTCCTGGCCAGGGCTTTCATTTTGACTATGCCCGGGTGACTCTCATGCAACATGCCCAGCACACCTCCTTGGAGGCTGCTTGGGATTACCAACCTATCACCCCATAAGATGCATCCCTTTTCAATAGACAGTTCGGTCTGGTACGGAAAGGTTTCAAAGTCTCAGTTTTTTAATTTTCCTCTGGCCAGCCTTTACCTACCCAGTTCAGTATGTGCGCTGTCAAAGGGTCTTTGGCTGTGGCTCTTGCGAGGTCAGCTGCAGTCAGCGGTAGCTCCAGGCAGGTCTCAAGCTGAAATGTGGAGGTAGTTGGAGCAGGGTTATCCTCTGTGATGGACAACGAGGAACGGCTCAGGTCGTCGGCGTGTGAGATGGCTTTGCCCGGTCTGTGGAGCAGTGTGTAGGAGTAGGCAGCGAGGAATTCAGAACACCTTGTCATTCTAGGAGACAGAATGTTCAGGGTTGGCTTGTTTCCCACTAGGATTCCAAGAAGAGGCTTGTGGTCGGTTACGATAGAAAAGGGTCTACCATAAAGGTACTCATGGAATCGTTTGACTCCGGCGATGATTGTTAGGGCTTCCTGATCAAGTTGGCTTTAATTGCGTTCCGCCTTGGAGAGTGTTCTGTATAAATAATAGTAGACTCCAAATACTTCATTCCGATTGGTTAACAAAACCTAAAAGGGGATTGGTTCAATAGGAACCAATCCACAAAGCTGCCCAAGGGCGGCAAAACCAAATGCTTGTCATTGGCTATAAGCCGGCAGACAGAAACATATAAAAGGGCTGTCGCGGCTTGAGCCAATGTTCCGTTTCTTTACTGTGTTAACAAATAAAGACTTTGTTGTTGGAACCCGGTCTACCTCGTGTTTTTCCGGACGGAACACTGGCGACGAGGATGGGATCGTCCTAAACGCGAGACCGAGCACGCAGCGACAAATAAATCCAGATGAAAAAACAATGGCTGGAAACAACGCGCTGCCCGCACCTTTCAATCCCAACGAAGAGGATTGGGAATCCTATGTAGACTGTTTCCAGAAATATTTGGAAAGCAATGAGATGGAAGAGATCTCAGATCAGCATAAGAGGGCTGTATTCTTGACACACTGCGGGCCCATAGTCTTCAAGATGGCCAAGGCTTTAGTGAAGCCCCGAGATGTGAAACAATTGACGTGGCCAGAACTCCAAAGAATGCTTAAGGCTCACTATGCTCTGATGGTGTCAAATCTTATCAAGCGACACGAATTTTACCGAAGAGACCAGCGGAAAGGTGAGACCATCGCTGACTTTGTAGCAGCCCTCCGACAAATAGGGGGAGAGTGCGAGTTCCTAAATCTAGATGAAGCAATGTGGGACTGAGTAGTGTTGGGTTTAAGAGACTCAAATGCACAGAGCAAGCTGCTAAATAAACCCAACATAACCATAGCTGAAGCCATCGCAGAAGCCACAGCCACTGAAGCTGCGAAAAAATCGACTGTCAAAATGAAGCAAATGAACGCGAGCGGCGATGACACGAGCCTGGCCAGAGGGAAGAAACAATCTCCCACCACCACTCACCACGAAGATTTTGACGAGACGTCAGAATCAGGGGAGGAAGACGATGAGGTCCACCGCCTATACGCCAACAAGAAAGAGCGCGGAAAAAGGAATTGGCGGGAATGCGCTGGCTGCGGAGGAAACCATCCTCGAGCCGAGTGCAGGTTTCTCGATGCCATTTGCAGAGCTTGCAAGAAACGAGGGCATATCGAGAAAATCTGCAGGAACAAAAAGAATTACAGCCCAAATAGACGCAGCAACTCCCCTGCACAAGCTGAGCCAAAGCGAACTGAGAGAAAGTGGCAGCGGAACAAGCGAGCCACTAACCGAGAGAATACACATCAGACTTTCACTATAGGAAGCGCTCAGACGGAAAGCGGGAAGAAAATTAAAATAATCGTGAAAATTGAAGGGAAGCCCTGCGAAATGGAAGTAGACTCTGGATCTTTCCTATCGATGGTATCATGGGACACCATCAAACAACTAGTCCCAGATATCAAACTCAAAGAACTCCAGAGACAAAAATTAACCCTCAAGGACTACCAGGGAAACCGAATTCCTGTAGTCGGCCTAGGACACTTCCGAGTCGCCTACAAACAACATATTGAAGTACTACTGCTGATAATAGTCGACCAAGACTGACCAAGCCTCCTGGGCATCGAATGGTTCGCACCATTGGGCATCGGGATGACCGGAGTAGACCGGGTGGCCGCAACCGACTGGGAAGAAAACCTGATCCAAGAGTTCCAGGATGTTTTTGACGGCTCCCTTGGCAAGTATCGGGGAACCCCTGTTTCCTTTAGTCTAGACCCCCAAGTAACCCCGAGGAGACTAAAGGCCAGACGAGTTCCTTTTGCTCTAAAAGCAAAGATAGAGGAACAACTAAATAAATTAATAGCCCAAGGGATGTTAGAGCCTGTGGACCATGCTAAGTGGGAAACGCCAATCGTAACACCAATTAAACCAGATGGGTCGGTTCGAATCTGTGGTGACTACAAGGCTACCCTGAACCACGCATTACAACAAAGTGCATACCCGGTGCCTGTCGTACAGTACTTATTACATTCTCTTGGGGGAGGAAAATTTTTCGCTAAATTTGATCTGGCGCAAGCTTATCAACAGCTCCCAGTAGACCCCTCAACAGCTGAAGCACAAACCATAGTTACACACAAAGGGGCCTTCAAATGCAACAGACTCCAATTTGGAGTGAGTGTAGCCCCAGGCGTATTCCAGAGCCTCATGGAACGCCTTCTGAATGGTATAAAAGGGGTCGTGCCATACTTTGATGACGTCCTAATTTCGGCCAAAGATGCGACCCAGCTTAGAAAAAGACTTAAAGAAGTACTAGCTAAATTCAGAGAATCTGGCCTCAAAGTAAAAAAAGAAAAGTGCTGTCTAATGACGGATAGCGTCGAATTCCTGGGCTATTTAATAGACGGAGAGGGTATACACCCTACCGACAAAAAAGTCAAAGCTATTAAAGATGCACCAGAACCAAGGAACAAAACCGAACTACAGGCATTTCTGGGACTGATAAATTTTTATAATGTATTCCTACCCCACAAGGCGACAATAGTGGAACCATTACACCGACTACTGGACAAAAAAGCAAATTGGACTTGGGGTTATAGAGAAAAGAAAGCCTTCCAAAAAATAAAAAAATTGTTAACTTCGAACACCGTTCTTATTCAATTTAGCAACACACTACCATTGACGGTGACCTGAGACGCCTCGCCATTCGGAGTCGGTGTCATCCTGAGCCACCAATTGCCGGATGGGAGAGAGGCACCTGTCGCATATTCAAAGACCCTGTCCAAAACCGAGCGAAATTACAGTCAATTGGACAGAGAATCTCTGGCAATCGTCGCCGGAGTGAAACGTTTCCACGAGTACCTATATGGAAGAACATTTCAAATAGTAACGGACCACAAACCACTACTAGGAATCTTGGCGGGAAACAAGCCCACACCGAATATTTTGTCCCCACGAATGACTAGATGGTCAGAATTCCTAGCAGCCTACTCCTATACTCTGACACATCGCCCAGGGAAACAAATTTCCCATGCAGACGCTTTGAGCAGAGCACCATTACCATCCACAGAGGAAGACCCGGCACCGATGATGACCACATTGCAGATAGAGACTTGCCCCGATCTACCCATATCTGCGAATGATGTCGCCAGAGCCACCGCAAGAGACCCATTGACTGGCCGCGTACTAAACTGGGTAGGTAAAGGCTGGCCGGAGAACCAAAAAACTGAGACTTTTAAACCTTTCCGGACCAGACAAACTGAACTCTCAGTCCAAAAAGGTTGTTTATTGTGGGATGATCGGGTAATTATTCCAAACAAATTGCAAACTAAGGTACTGGGTATGCTTCATGAAGGCCACCCGGGAATAGTTAAAATGAAAAGCCTCGCTAGAAGCTATGTCTGGTGGCCGGGTATAGATAGGGACATCGAATATTGGGTGAACTCTTGCAACAAATGCCAAAGAATCAGGCCTTCCCTGCCAAAAGCACCCATAAGGGACTGGGAAACCCCAAGAGGCCCCTGGTCACGAATCCACATTGATTTTGCGGGTTCTAACAAGGGGCATAATTTCCTGATTGTCGTAGATGCATACTCTAATTGGCTAGAGGTTAAAATTATACCATCTACGACAACAGAAACCGTTATAAAACAACTTGATAAACTCTTTGCAACCCATGGCCTACCGGACGACCTAGTGTCCGACAACGGGCCACAATTAACCAGTCTCCAATTTGAGCAATACCTAGCCTCCCTTGGTATAAGACATGCCCTAACCGCGCCGGCCCACCCGGCTGCAAATGGTAGGGCAGAGAGAATGGTCAGGTTTACCAAGGAGGGCTTAGAAAAACTGGACACTGGGGATGTCCAAAATAAAATAAACCGACTACTCACCCTCCAACATATCACACCCAGTACTACAACTAACAAAACCCCGGCAGAATTACTTATGGGAAGGAAACTAAGGTCACAACTAGACAGATTGCACCCAAACTATACACCAGAAACCCCCCCCCCCCCGACTCTTCCACCCGTTTCAGGACTTTTGCAATAGGCGACCTAGTTTATACAAAAATTTTTACCGGAGACCCATTATGGCTACCCGGACAAATCACACAAATAACAGGCCCCCGGTCCTACTGACTAACGGTAGACGACGGCAGGGAATGGAAGTGGCACATAGACCAGCTTCGGTCCCGAAACATAGAAAGAAGTGCAAACACACAACCACAAGTATTAAAAAACGACGAAATTCAAACCAAGGAGCGGGGGGAAATACGAGAAATAAATAAAGAACCATTTAAATTAAACTCCGAAAACAATAACAATTAAAAAGAGCAAATAAGAGACTCACTGTTTGAAGAAAGTTGTGAGAAGAGTCCATTCAAAGGGGCCAGCCAGGCCAGCTCGACCTGCCCGGAGGAAACGGGAGGGAGCGGCAAAACCGCCAGCCAAAGAAACTCAGGCAGCAGTAAAATGGCTGACTCACCCTTCCAGACAGTTCCATGGAGAAAGACTGGAGAAACAGCAACCCCATCCAAACCGGTCGAAGTCTCCGACAGAAATGAACCGCTCAAGTCCAGTCAAATCAAAAGAAGCCCCACCTACCTGCGCGACTACGTCACTACGTAGGACTGAACTAAGAGGGGAGGGGTGTTCTGTATAAATAATAGTAGACTCCAAATACTTCATTCCGATTGGTTAACAAAACCTAAAAGGGGATTGGTTCAATAGGAACCAATCCACGAAGCTGCCCAAGGGTGGCAAAACCAAATGCTTGTCATTGGCTACAAGCCGGCAGACAGAAATATATAAAAGGGCTGCCGTGGCTTGAGCCAGTGTTCCGTTTCTTTACTGTGTTAACAAATAAAGACTTTGTTGTTGGAACCCGGTCTACCTCGCGTTTTTCCGGACGGAACAGAGAGCGTCTTTGAATAAAAGGCGACCAGTGCCTCTCTGCCATCTGGAAGTTGGTGACTCAGGATGGCTTGATTGAAGGGTCAGGATTGAAGGGTGCTGGCGGCGCATTGTTACCAGCTATCTCTCTTGCTCGGTTCAGATTGCTGCATGCTTCGGTCTCTGCTTCTACGATGATCCCACCTTCATCACCAGTGTTCCATCCGGAAAAGAAGGGTCTGAGACTCGGTTCCAGACAGCAACTCTTTATTTAAACTTGCAAGGCAAAAGATATGGAACATGGCCCAAGCCACGGCAGCCCTTTATATAGCGGCTTGCCTGCTGGCTTGTGGCCAATGACACTTGTTT
Source organism: Laticauda colubrina (assembly GCA_015471245.1). Classification (NCBI taxonomy): domain Eukaryota; kingdom Metazoa; phylum Chordata; class Lepidosauria; order Squamata; family Elapidae; genus Laticauda; species Laticauda colubrina. The sequence continues at coordinate 865,383 of BLBF01000066.1, read as the reverse complement.
AATTCTTCCCACCACTTGGTGGCTTCCCGGATTGGTTCCTAGTGAACCAATTCGTAAGTGGCCTTTTCGGCCAGTCAGAACGAGGGACTTGGAACCTATCAAGTTCCATATAGAACATTCTCATCACTGTGACACCACAGCTGTTTAACATGGGGAGGTTTCCTTAAAAACCCTTGTAATCTCATTGTTTATAGCCAAGTCTTTTATACCCTCAAAACACAAAGCTCACAATCAAGATGTCACCTTTCCACTTTATAGTTAAGACTCCCATAGCACTTATTTTTTAATTTTGTTTATTAATTAAATTTGTTTGCCACCCATCTCTCTGTACATATAGATGTAGATGTGCATTGGTTAACCACAAATTTTCATAATATAACTGTCATTCCGGAAATTCTTATGTTCTACTTTAGTAAGACTTTAGCAATATTTGCAAGCCTATGGTTTTACTTCCTCCTGCATGCCTTGTCCTAAAGTACATCTGGGAGTCACACCAAGCAAGCCAGAATATTAAGCTTTTGAACTCAATATGCTGCTTTGCCAGATTATTTCATCAATGCAAATCTATTTTTTTAAATATGTTTAATGTTACTAATCAATAAAAGGTAAAGGTTCCCCTCACACATAATGCTAGTCATTTCTGGCTCTTGGGGGCAATGCTGCGTGCTCATTCTCTGTTACAAAGTTGAAGAGGCAGCACTGTCCGAAGACATCTCTGTGGTCATGTGGCTGGCATGACTAAATGCTGAAGGTGCACAGAACCTTGTTACCTTCCCACCAAAGTGGTCCATATTTTTTCTATTTGCATTTTTACATGCTTTCAACCTGCTAGGTTGGCAGAAGCTTGGACAAGTAATGGGAGCTCACTCCATTGTATGGTGCTAAGGGTTCAAACCACTGAACTGCCAACCTTTCTGATCAACAAGCTCAGCGTCTTAGCCACGGAGCCACCACATCCCTTTACTAATTGATTTACTATTTTACTAATTGATTTATCTTTACTAGTTCATTTATTAATCAATAAACAAAACTTATATGTGTCTGTGTATGTGTATATATATATGTATGTATGTATGTATGTATATATGTATGTATGTGTATATAAATATATGAATTGTTCTTAATTTATCTTTAGCACGATAGCAGATAAAGCTCTTCTTCTAAAGTCTGCCAGCTGATGCTCCCTAGTTAACAGTACCCAAACCATGCGTTTTGGGAAGACCTTGGGGAGAGACAGTCTCCCATTGGGTAGAGATGGTTGATGGGTTTCAAAGACCAGTCATTGTGCAGGGTGCAATGTCTGACTGCCTGAGCAGTGTTTATTCTTTTATACCATTTTTACAAGCAAGGAAAAGTAGTATAGATACAGCATTTGGATTGGAGAATAGATATCGCATGGGTGAAACCTCCCAACCACATTGGTACAACTTCCCAACCAATCCTTAAGACTAGTGGTGATGTTAGTAAAATGAGTTCATATATAAGTCTGGAAAGTCCGGGACTTTCCAACCCAAGATAGAGGATGAGATCATGTAATAAAGGCCTTCTCCACTGCACTTACAGATGCAAAGAGGATGTAAAACGTTAAAAAAAACCTTGCCATCCGTTGGAAAACACTATGCATCTGTTGTGTACTCACTGCATATGTGTTTCATATGCTCTATCCCTCGAGCATTCGTTCACTGAGATTTCATCCATGGAAGAAGTTTTGAGCTGCACAAAACTTTGTGAACGGATGAACTTTCAGCCGCGTACGATGTACATCTGTGACATATACGGGCAACAAACATTCTATGTCCGTTATCATCCCTTAAACGTCCGCTGTATTCCTCTCTGCATCCTCTAGCCATCCCCTCAACTCACATCCGCTGCAGCTGAAAACGGAAAGAGGGAGGAAACAAAAGGTGCACGGAACGTCTACACAGCATTAGTAGCACGGAAATAGAAAGGATGTAAGTGTATGCATCTCGTATATAAAGGATTAAAACAGACAAAACATTTGTATCTGGAATGTATCACGGATATTTAGGATGTCTGCAGTATGTCTAGAGTATGTAGAAGGACACCTAGCGGACTACTGATATTTCCTATAAAAAGAGGGAGAAAATCATCTGGATCTCAGTATAAGTCCAGCAGCCGTGGTGTACAAACCTCTTCACCCTTGGTCTTGCTCTTCCACATCATCCATTGATCTCCACCATGGATCATGACACAGTCCGTATGGTAGCTGCGATCATTCATCACCAGAACCAAAACCTGTTCAGACTATTTCACCTTTTATACAGGAGAAGAAGGAAATGTCCAAGAGCTGTGTGGGTCCGAGGATGGATAGTGAGAAGAATGGAGTTTGGACTGTATGACCAGTTGATGGTGGAGCTGAGGAATGAAGACCTCATGGTGCATTCCAGCACTTCATGAGGATGCCACCAGCCATGTTTGATGAACTTGTAGAGCATCTGAGACCCAGGTTGACCAAGCCAAGCACCAACTTCCATCCCAACCTGGACCCTGGACTGAAGGTGGCACTGACTCTGCGGCACCTGGCCTCTGGAACCACATACAGAAACATGCAGTATGCATGGAGGGTGCCACACAACAGCATCAGCAAAGTGGTCAGAGAAGTGGTGCAGGCCATCATTGAAGAATACGTGGAGGAGCTCCTCAAGTGCCCCACCACTGAAGAAGGCTGGAGGAAACTTGCAGAAGAGTGGTATCAGAGGTGGAACTTTCCCCACACCATTGGAGCAATAGATGGGAAGCACGTGGCCTGCAAAGCTCCAGCCAACTCAGGGTCCACTTATTTCAACTACAAGGGCTTCTTCAGTATCATCCTCTTTGCCATGGTTGATGCTGACTACAAGTTCATGTACATCGATGCTTCAGGCAATGGGTCAGCTTCAGATAGCCAGGTATACAACGCTAGTGACCTCAAAGATGCGCTGGAACGCAACCTCATCATGGGTTTTCCAGATCCAGACCCCCTACCCAATGACACACAAGATGTGCCCTACTTCATCATTGGTGATGAAGCCTTCTCCCTCAGAACCTACCTCATGAAGCCCTACACTTCAACATACCTCACCCGTGAAGAGAGGATCTTCAACTACAGGCTGTTCAGGGCAAGATGGGTGGTGGAGAACGCCTTTGGCATCCTGGCCAACAGGTTCCAGGTTCTTCTCACCACCATACAGCAACACCCAGGGACTGTGAGGAACATCGTGGAAGCTTGCTGCATCCTGCACAATCTCATGCGCACCCGCTACCCAGTGTTGCAGAACAGACTTGTCCACCATCAACAAGGGAATGGGGACATGGAGCCTGGTGAATGGAGGCAAGGACGTAACCTGATAGACACTGTGGATGCACAAGGCCCCAACAGAGCTTCACGTGAAGGGAAGAAGCAGCGCAACCTCCTGAAACACTAGTGCAACTCCCCAGCTGTAGCAGTGGAGTGGCAAGACAGGATGATAGATGATTAATGGATGCTTCCTTGAGCCTGTCGCATAACACTGATGAGATTGTGCCATGTATGTTGAGTGGTCCTACAAAGAGTAGGGCATTAATAAAGAGCTTTGTTTATTTTGAAATGTGTTGATCAATGAATAAATTGTTATTGATAATAAAGGTCCATATGTGTGGCAGCTGGGATGGGGGACCATACAGTCCCACTATGCTTGCACTGGAGGTTTATCTATCCCACAACTATCCTTATCTATCCCACAAGCATGCAAAGGCTTAACCATTTGTTAAAAGTTTTCACCAACACTATTAAGTAAAAAAATGAACCAAGTGTCTTAAGCAAAGATAACCTTTATTAACTGTCTTAGGTAAACTTTATGACTTTATTAAATAAGCAAAATGAACCAAGTAAACTGAATTAAGTGTGTTAGGTGAAGATAACCTTTATTAACTGTCTTAGGTAAACTTTATGACTTTATTAAAAAAGCAAAATGAATCAAGTAAAGTGTCTTAAGCAAAGATAAAGTGAACAAGTAAACAACTCAGTCTCTGACACTATTCTCAGTCACTCTGAGTCATGTCCATGGTCTCAGCTGTTAAGCGGGCAGGGACTGTGGAGGTGGCTGTGGGTTGAGTGCTGGTCTGAGGCGCCATTGGGGTGCTTGGCCCTGAGAGTACAACGGAATGGTGTGTTCAGGACGCTGTCCGAGAGCTGACTCAGTCCCGTGAGGTTGAGAGGCCCTTCATCAAGGACCTGAGATGTGAGGCCCAAGACTGATGACAGATTGGCCATTGACGGGCTTGGCTGTGGGGTGGAGGAAGGAGGAGTGTAGTGGGGCTGTCTGGTCTGCAGCTGGGTGAGGACTGGCATCTGTGGTGTGCGATGAACCTGGGCCTGGACTGGGAAGGTCTGCTTGTGTTGTGGGAAATCCTGGTAGTCGTAGCCTTGGTAGGTGAGGGGCTGTTGAAAGCCGTGGAATGGCTGTGACATCGCCTGGGGTGGAGAAGCAGACCTGGACTGGGTAGGAGCAGCTTCAACTGGGCCTTGAGGGTTGTGTAGAAGTGCTGTTATCTTCTCCTTCATCACCTGGTACTGGGCCTCGGGGAGGTCCATGAGGGTGTGGCTCACGTAGGTGATGAAGGTGTGGCGACCCGAGGATCCTCTGTCCAAGTGGACCAGTTGAGAGAGAAGTTCTGTGCTGGTCTTCATTGTGTCCCTGATCTCCAACAGGACACTGTGGTTCTGACCCTCCAGTCTGCCTCTCTGCCTGCATCCTGTGGAGCTGGGGGTGGGGGTGGAGGTGGGTTGGCCTCTGGTGGTTGCTGCTTCTTCCTCCATTTGTGACAGAAGATCCTCCAAGTCCGCCGGCATGGGGAGTGCAGCTGTCGGGGGGGGGGGTCTCTGCTGTGGGGGCCTCTGAAGACATCCGCCTGGACAGGCTCACTGGCTCCTGGCTGGAAGAGGACTGGCTGGCTGTGGGCTGTCTGAGGGAGAGAGGTGTCAGAGGGGCTGCTCCTCGGTGGTGGATCTCACCCTCCAGGAAACTGCACTTGGCCATGACGTACATCTCCCGGTCAGTGAGCTTGACAGCGGCGTGCCCAGATTTTTTGAGGTGTAGCTTGCCATACCAGGTGTGCATGTGCTTCCTCCATCCCAGGAGTACATCCAAAGTTTACCCCAGGCTCTCTTCCTTGTCTCTCCAAGCTGCCTGCTTCTTCTTGGTGTCGCGATAGAGTCTGTAGCCCTTTCTCCAGAGGTACTCGTTCTCCCTCAGCCATTCGAGCACCTCATTGTCATGGTCTTCGGAAACGGTATACTTTTTCCTCTCTCCCTTCTCCTTCCCTTGCCTCTTCCTCCCTCTGGCAGGGGCTTCAGCAGGGCCTTCAGGGGCTTGAGCAGCAGGTCCTTCAGGGGCTTCAGCAGCAGGGCCTTCAGGGGTTTCAGCAGCAGGGCTTTGAGGGCCTTGGGGCTGGTCCACCACCACAGCAGCAGCAGCAGCAGCAGCAGCAGGTTCAGTGCCAGGGGGTGGGATGCTGTTTCTGTCCTTCTTGCCAGGGCTGGAACGAGTAGGCACCGGCTTCCTCTTCTTCCCTGACTGACGAACCATGGTGTTCCTGCTAGATGTATGTGGCAGCACGTCTTTCCCCTGAATGCTGACTGCATGCGTGCTGCATCCTTTTATATCCATGGAGCTGATGCAATTCATACTCCCCGCATGCGCAGTGAACACTTTGCATCCGATATACATCTGCAAGGCATCCGCTTTGCTTCCTATTGGCGTCCGTGATGCATTCGCATCATTCGCTATGCATCCGCCACTTCTGCTATATGTCCGCTTCACAATTCTTCCCCGGAACCCCTTCAGATGTGTCATCCGCTTCCATCCGCTGTCATCCTCTAGGCTTCCTATGAACATCCGCTTAACATCCTCGCTACATACTACACAGGTCCATTCTTTTCCGTTCTTTTTATGCAAATTTTCACCACTTTTTGGAGCGGGTGTCAACGGATGGAGCCACCCCCGAAATTTTGCTTGTCCGCTGTGTCCTTTATGCATACGTTTTGTGTCCGTTGGCCAGTGGGACCTAGCCTTAACCCAGTCTTAAGAAAGCCGCTGACAACCTGTGTTTTGAACTGTACCCAGAAGTACAAAAGAAGCCAGTGCAGCTTGTGAACCAGTGATGTCACATGTTCTGGGTAATTGGCACCAGTAATTGCCTGCACCAAGAGCAGCTCCATGTTAAAGCATGTTGCAGTAGTCCAATCTGAAAATCACAAGGGAATGAGTGCAGTGGTTGGCTTGGTGGACATGGAAGGGGAAGGATACTGTAAAATCTCCAGTCAGAGGTGGTATTTGCCAGTTCTCCGAACTCCTCAAAATTTCCACTACCGGTTTCACCAGAATTGGTCAGAACCTGCTGAATACCACCTCTGCATGAATGACTATGAGCAGATCCAGGAATGGGTATACTTGACACACAGCCCCAAGTTCAGAGGTAATATTTAGCAGGTTCTGACCAGTTCTGGAGAACCGGTAGTGGAAATGTTGAGTAGTTCAGAGAACTGGCAAATACCACTTCTGATTGGCCCTGCCCCATCTATTCTCTGCTCCCAAGTTCCAGCTGATCAGCTGGATCGGCTGCACAGGAGAACACAGCTGGAAAGCAGGTTAGTGGGGTGGGGAGGGAAGGAGATTTTGCAATATCCTTCCCTTGGAGTAGGGTGGGAATGGAGATTTCACAGTATCCTTCCCCTGCTATGCCCACCAAGCTGCGCCCATAAAACTGGTGGTTAAATTTTTTGAATCCCACCACTGCCCAAGTTGTGCACACAGCCCCAAGTTGTGCAAAGGCCCTCCTAGCAATGGTTACTGTCTGCTTTTATCTGTCCATTGTGGTCCCCAGATTGTGCACTGGACCTTTCTGTGTCAAAGACACCGATCTAGAACCAAAGATAGAAGGTTTCTGGGACCAAAAACCCCACAGCTACTCAGTCTGGCTTGGGTTGAGCTGTGTTGCATCAAAACCAATTTAAACTTTCCAAAATATATATTTAAATGGATTTATGCATTCATACGTTAAAATTAATTTGCATTACACAGGATGAGTTATATCCAGTCAACCATTTTGTGTTTCTGATTCTTTCAGGTATAGCTACCATGCTTCATTTCTTCTGGTCACATTTGAGCTTTTTCTTCTTCCTCTCATTGGTTTGCAAATGTGCTTCCAATAATGACACTCCAATCTTGACCAGCAGTGGCCCTCTTAAAGGCAAAATAGTCTTGACTAGATCTGGTTCTGCAACTGCCTATCTGGGAATCCCCTATGCGGAACCTCCAGTGAAGAAACTCCGTTTTCAAAAGCCCATCCCACGTCAACCATGGAGTGAAGTATTGGAGGCCACCAGTTTTGGCAACTCGTGTCCCCAGACTAATATTACTGGCCTTCCTGACAAAGACATATGGGTCCCCAACACACCTCTTTCAGAAGACTGTCTCTTTCTTAACATCTGGGCACCCCACCCTCGACCCTCAAGACCAGTACCTGTCCTTGTATGGATCCAAGGCATGGGCTTTATCACAGGCACAGCTTCACTAGATGTCTATAATGGAGCCATCTTGTCTGCTACAGAGAACGTCATAGTAGCTTCCATGAATTATCGCTTGGGGGGTCTAGGCTTTTTGTACTTGCCACCCTATGCCCCGGGAAACATGGGCTTGTGGGACCAACATTTGGCCCTAAATTGGCTGAAGGAGAACATCGCTCTTTTTGGGGGCGACCCAGCTCAGTTGACTCTGGTTGGGCAAAGTGCAGGAGCAGCTTTGGTGGGTTGCCATCTCCTTTCCCCTCTGAGCCAGCCACTTTTTTCCCGTGCAGTGCTTCAGAGTGGTGTTCCCAATGCCATTTGGCCCTGGAAGAGCCCCAAAGAGGCCCACAGAGATGCAATAATGCTCAGCAAACAAATGGGGTGCGCAAAAGATAGCGACAGTGCTGTGGTGAGCTGCCTACAGGACATAGACTTTGGACATGAGAACTTTACTCTGCTGACCCTGATCAACTCATTGACCACAGATGGCAATTTCCTCCCAGGCAACCTCCCAAATTTGCTGGACGCTGCAGTTCTTCAGGGAAAGCCAATTCTTACTGGGGTCACTGATGATGAAGGCTCTGCTTTTGTATTGCTTATGTATCCGAACACAAAAACAAATGGAGGAATATTAACATGGGAGCAGCTTCTCCAAGGTGTGACAATAACTATGCAAAGAGGGACCAAAAAAGAAGTTGCACACACCATCGCCCAGAAATTCAGTGAAGCTAATCATGGGCAATACCGTTTGGCGTTTTCTCAGTATATGCGAGATTATTTCATGGTGTGCCCCTTGGTTGAACTTGCTGCAAACATCAGAAAAGTTAAGAAGTCGGTGTATGTTTACTCCTTCAGTCACCACCCTTCTGGCTCTGGCTGGCCTGAGTGGGTAGGGACGCCCCACGGAGCAGAGATACCGTATGTGTTTGGAACCATGGCGTCAGCAACAAACCAATCCATCACAGAGGCTGAGGAAGCATTGAGCCGTCAGACAATGAGATACTGGGCACAGTTTGCCAGAGGCGGGTAAGGAACTGACCCCTCCAGCCCATAAAATGCAATCTTTGCTCGTCCTTTTCATGAATGAGACTCTTGATTTCGGGCAGTCATGGAACTGGTTAACCTGAATGAACCTGGGGGTTCATCTCTCGCCAATTTCCCGTTTTCCAGACAGCATGAAATGTGCAATTGCACAGAATAATTGAAAATCTGGAGGCTCATTCAGTAACATAAGGTTAGGGAAAGGTTTTTCTCAGCAGTTGACTGTTGCTGATAGGGAGTGCCATTAATTTCCCTCCCTCTGTAGTATTCCAAGCAGCACCCAGCAGCTGAGTCTTGTAAGTATTATATTTCCCATAACTATTGCGTCAATTGTATGGCAGCAACATTGCTGTGGTTCTGATATCAGCAGTAACCAGGCAGAAGAACATGGAACTTCACAGCAATGGGACACAAGGCTCACTGTTTGATCAGGAAATGCTGATGGTACCTTCTGACCATCTCAGTTGGGAGTTGTCCTTAGACCTTGGCCTGTTTCTTTCCTAATGGCCTGTCATGGGCAAAGGTAGTGATCCCTTACCAGGGGTCTTCAAAGTTGACAGCTTTAAGACTTGTGGACTTCAACTCCCAGAATTCCTTCTCCAGTCATGTAAGCTCAGGAATTCTGGGAGTTGAAGTCCACAAGTCTTAAACTTGCCAAGTTTGAAGACCCTTGCCTTGTACTAATTTTTGGAGGAATGACAAGAAAAAGTGGAAGTAAAGGCTGTGGAGAACAAGGTAACTATAGTGCTCATACTTGATGATTTCTGGGAATAAAAGTACCCACTTTGTACCCACATCTTGTATTGAGAAAGAAAGAAAGAAAGAAAGAAAGAAAGAAAGAAAGAAAGAAAGAAAGAAAGAAAGAAAGGTGGATGGATGGATGGATGGATGGATGGATGGATGGATGGAGGATTGGAGGGAAGGAGGAAGGAAGGCCTTAAGATTTGAAAATAGTTATTTGATATCAATGGACTCGAATGCCTATAATTCTTGTTAGAGATTGTTTGTAATCCTACCATAATTTCTCAATTGCCTTTGTAGAACTCCAACAGGGACAAAGGCAGATGAGGTACAATGGCCACTGTACAACGCCACAGAGCAGAATTTCTTTCACATCAGCACAGGTGCACCCCAGCTCAAGCAGCTGTCACCTGCCCCACTCTGTGATTTCCTGGCTACTCTTCTTGAGAATGACATACAATCCTGTGAGTTGAGTCCTTTGGGGAAATAAATACTCTCACTGTAGAGCTGCATGGCAGTGAGCAGAAGGAGGAACATCTGCTTTGTGAGGATACTGTAGGAAAAATGGCTAGGATAGTATATTATGGGCCAGAGAAACTGCCTAGGAACCAGTATGCTGTGGCAGGTAAGTGTCTGTCTGAGGCCGGAAAAGACCATGTTCAAGTCCCACTTGCTCATGGAGTTCCACCTATTTCACAAGATCATTGTTATGTGGATTGAAATGAAGATATATGCTCTTGAGCTACTAAAGAAGAAGTGAGGTAGGAGCAGAGGTGGTATTCAGCAGATTCTGACAGGTTCTGGAGAACGGGTAGCAGAAATTTTGAGTAGTTCGGACAACTGGCAAATACCACCTCTGACTGCCCCCACCCCCATCTATTCTCTGCCTCCTGAGTCCCATCTGATTGGCTAAGTCTTGTTTTGTTGCCCTGCACAGGACAGCTGAGCTGGAAAGCAGGTTAGTGAGGTGGGGAGGGAATGGGGATTTTGCAGTAACCTTCCCCTGCTATGCCCACCAAGCCACACCACACCCACCAAGCCACATCCAAAGAACTAGTAGTAATTTTTTAAAATCCCATCTCTGGGTAGGAGGATAAAGATGGTCCATGACTTATCATCATAACTGGACCAGAATTTTGGTGGCTAAGCAAGGTGGTTGTTAATTGAATTATTTCCGGTTTTATTGCCTTTTTGCCATGGTTGTTAAGAGACTCACTGCAATTCTTAAGTGAATCATGTGGTTTTTAAGTGAATCTAGCTTCCTTCATTGATTTTTCATGTCAGAAGCCAGCTAGGAAGGATGCAGATGTTGATCATGTGACCTAGGGATGTTGCAACCGTCATAAATACATGCCAGCTGCCAAGTCCCTAACTTTTGATCACATGATTGTGGACTTGGTAACAAGCATGAAAACCTGCTGTTTTTCAGCACTGTTGTAACTTTGAGTAGTCTCTAAAGGAACAATTGTAAGTTGAGGACTACTTGTAATCATTAGGAAGTAAAATAGCAATGTATCTTATTTTCTCACTTCCTGCTTCATGAATATAGATGACCACTAAACTTGGTATATGGATGGTTACTTACCTTATCCATATCTTTTTACCTTTAACTTCATATAAGAGACAAGAAAAGTATTTACTTTTGCTATGAGTAAAAAAAAACACACCTGGTGGAGGAGCAGCTGGTAATAATATAAAGGTTAACCAGTCCTGTTAGCTGTGTATTTCAATTAAAGCCACAATTTTGTCAGTGAACTAAACTAGTCTGTTGTGTGAAGTATTTGGTCCTCTGACTTTTTAAACTTAGTTTCTTACATTTTTCCTTTGCTTTTTTCCAGTGGCAGAGAAATCTCCAGAAGACCTGGACTCGTGAATTGGGAAGTTGAACCAGGAATATAGAACATGACATGTAAAACCAAGAACACAAGTTGAATCAAGATATGAGCATTATTTAGCTGTTATGTGGGAAAAACTATAATCCTATGAAGGGGTTGGGAGTGACTGGCTGAGCTTTAGTTCAACAAAAATCACTGAGTGAACCAATTTGTAACGGTGGCATATGTGTTCAGCCTATGCGAACTCCAGTTCTGACTCTGTCCCTTTAGGTGGTATAATAGAAAGGCAATAGATTAGGTATATTTAGCCATGGGTGCAAGTACATTCATCTTATTTTCAAGCTATAGTCATTGAACTTTGGGCATCTTAAGGAATAACCCATATATCTTTCTTTCTTTGTATGAAGGGAAATCCTAATTAATCGGGGTTCCCATTTCCTGGAAGGAAGCCTGTGCTATATATAGATAGTCTCTTTAGAATTAAAAATGGGATGTGGTACAGGGAGTGTAAATACATCTATTGTGTGGCTGGGTTGTGCATTCACATCTAGTACAAAACTATTAGATAATAGCTCTAAACTGTGGGTCATTAGTATGAATGCCACTGCACCCATGTTCTACTAGAGGTTAGTTGGGGAAATCCCATTTTTTCATCATTGCCATTACATCTGAATGCTGCCCATCATTATCACCTTTCTTATCACTGCTGTTATAATCAGAGGTGGGATTCAAAAATTTTTTACTACTGGTTCTGTGGGCATGGCTTGGTGGGCGTGGTATGGCTTGATGGGTGTGGCAAGGGAAGGATACTGTAAAATCTTCATTCCCACTCCACTCCTGGGAGAAGGTTACTGCAAAATCCCATTCCCTCCCCACCCCACTAACCTACTTTCCAGTTCCGTTCTCCTGTGCAGGGCAACAAAAGAAGACCCAGCCGATCATCTGGGACTTGGAAGCCAAAGAATAGATGGGGGCAAGGCCATTCAGAGATGGTATTTCTAACTACTCAAAATTTCCGCTACCGGTTCTCTGAACCACTCAAAATTTCTGCTACTGGTTCTCCAGAACTGGTCAGAACCTGCTGAATACCACCTCTGGTTATAATCATAATCATTATTATCACCAGTAATAACATCATTTTCATGAGCTGTCATAAAACTTATTAATAGTGATCTTTTTTTCAGTCACATTTGGTTTCCCCTCCACTCCTTTCTTGGAACAGATTTTCTTTTAGCCTCTTTCCACAAATGATTCTTTGAACCATTATCATTAAATAAAGTGCATATTAAAATTAAAACTCTATATCATTATTTTTCTGTGAAACCTTTTAAAAACTATATAGAAATCAAAAGATTTATTAGTAGTTTGTTAATTGTAATAGCAACACATTACATTACACATTATAATTTCTCTCTCAATATCTATGGAGATTCTCAGTTATCCAGGTCATGGTTGTCCCAAAGGTGCTGAAGAGGCTTCTTGGATGAGAAGCAAAAAGTTCTTCAAAGAAAAAACAGAAAGTCCAGTTGCCTTTTCAAAAGCACTTCTGTGATTCTCTCTCATTAGTTAATAGGGGCTATTCTGTTATCAACCAGCACAGTTTTGCCTATTATCTTACCACAGATTCTGTGACTTTACAAATTATTAACTATCATATCTTAACTACTCATGTATCTACAGTATATAAATTAAAAATCTATATAAATTAAAAATATCGAATGATCTAAGCCCCAGAGCTCACTGTAACTGCATTGCCAAAAAGACATTAAGAATTGTAAATCTAATCTTAAGAAGCTTCTCCTCCGGTGATATTGAATTGCTAACTAGGGCATACAAAACCTTTGCTAGACTAATACTTGAATACAACTCATCTGTCTGGAATCCACACTGTATATCAGACATTAATATAATTGAACGAGTCCAGAAGTATTTCACGAGAAGAGTACTACTCTCCTCTATTCTCAACAGAATACCCTACACCCCCAGACTTGAAATTTTGGGCTTGGACAACCTAGCACTATGCTGCCTACAGTTGGACTTAAGCCTAGTACATACAATTATCTGCTACAATGTCCTACCAGTCAATGACTACTTCATCTTCAACCACAACAAGAGCACACAGCAGATATAAACTGAATGTAAACCGCTCCAAACTTGATTGCAGAAAGTACAAGAGAGTGGTCAATGCCTGGAATGCACTACCTGACTCTATATTAAACCCTGACTCCTTTAACCTCCTTTATCCACTATTGACCTCACCCCATTCCTAAGAGGTCTATAAGAGGCATGCATAAGTGCACAATTGTGCCTACCATTTCTGTCCTTTTGTCCCCATTTATTCATATCTATTTCCTGTATTCTTATTAATGTTTGTACTTATACCTTTTATCTTTCAAGTAATGACAAATCAAATGAATAAATTAAATAAATCAATAAAAATCCTTGGTCATTTATTGGTAATCAAATCCTTGCCTTCTATGCAACAAAAGTCATGTTATTTCCTAGATTTCTCTCTGAAGGAATCTTAATTGGACTGAAATTACTGGAAAATTTGAACTATAGTCTCCCATGACACATATAGGTACCACTGTACCAGTCATGGCACCTATCTAATTTTTCTACATAACCAGAAATTAATTGTAAGGCTAAAAACTTTCTAAGCAATCTGTACCTCAGAACATCAATTTTATTTATCAAGAAGAGGTCCCAAACAAATATATAGTAAGTAGTTGTAGCTGAAATTTTTTTGGGAAGTACACCAGAAAAAGAAGAAGGTCCAAAATAAACAGAGAAAATCTGAATATATTGGTCCTTAATGGATATGACTTCATTGACATTATTCATGTTTTGCAGCTTTAACTTCATTTATACTTTTATTATTTGGTTGTTTGTTTATTTCCCAACTTTATTATTTTCATAAATAACTCAAGGCAACAAACATACACAATCCTCCTTCCTCCCATATTTTCATGATAACAACAACCCTGTGAGGCATGTTGGGCTGAGAGAGTGATGGGTCCAAAATCACCCAGTAGGCTTTCATGCTTAAGGCTGGATAGAATTCTGTCTCCTGCTTTCTGTTCTTTTTTTTTTTTTTTTTAAAGTTTTTATTAATTTTCTACAAACAAACAAACATACAAAACATTAAAAACATCTACTCTCATATATACTTCCGGTGTATCGGTTGGTTCATCAGTTTTGTGCATTCATTTTATAGTGTCAATTACAATTATATTGCATAACCACTCATATTGTCAATCCATATTCTAATATTACTAAAAAAAAAATAAAAATAAAAAAATCTTTTTCTGACTATACTTTTAATCATTCATGCTTTGCGAGATAACAATACTTCAAACAGTTTATTCTATAATTTGTCGTATAATCATAACAAATCAATCCTAAAAACTCTTCATATATATAATATTAATGCTCTATTATTGTATTTTATCATCTAACCATTGATAAAAAAAACCCCAAATTGCATAAAATTGTTTATCTTCTTGTTCTCTAATTTCAAATGTCAATCTACTCATCTCAGCACATTCCAATATTTTCTTAATAATTTCTTCCTGCAATGGTATTTTCTCATTCTTCCAGTTTTTAGCAAATACAATCCTAGCCGCTGTTAATACATTTACAATCAAATATTTCAAATCTTTATTATATATATCAGGTAAAATTCCCAATAAAAAGATCTCTGGCTTCAAGTCTTTGTCATTTTTTCCAACCACATGTGAATTTTAGTCCAATATTTTCTAGCATTCTCACAAGTCCACCACATATGATAGTATGAGCCAGGTATCTGATGACATTTCCAACATTTTTCAGATTTATTCTTGAACATTCTTGCTATTCTTGTCGGGGGAAGGTGCCACCTGTAAAACATCTTATACAAGTTTTCTTTATATGCTATTGACATTGTCATTTTATAATTTTGAGACCACAATTTTTGCCATTGCTCTAAATCAATTCCATATCCAAAATTCTTCCCCCATGCAATCATAGTTTCTTTAACTTGTTCTTCCTCTAGCTTAATTCCCAATAAATAACCATATAACTTTTTAATCACTTTCTCATCAGTACCCATCAATATCTTATCTAAATCAGTCTGTTTATCATAGAATCCTTCCGTTTTAAAATCTTCAAGATATCTTGAGTGTATTTGCGCATATGAAAACCAATTCATCCTTATACCTTGTTCCTCTAAATTTTGGATCGTTTTAAGTCCACCCTTTTCATCCAACAGTTCCCCATATCTAACTGTTTGTTCCTTTTTATAGATCATAGGACAGGAAAATGCTTCAATAGTCGATAACCAAACTGGAATTTTCAAATAACATTGTTTTTTTATCTTCTCCCAATTTAACCACAAAGACTCCCGTATATAATGTCTTCTGAAATACCCCTGTGTTTTAGTTCCCTTGTACCATAAAAAAGCATGCCAGCCCAACAGTAAATCATGTCCTTCTAATGTCAACAATCTATGCTTTCTTAATGTTATCCATTCTTTGACCCACATCAAACTTGCAGCTTGATAATACAGTTCCCAATTAGGCAGGCCAAAACCTCCTCTATTTCTAGCATCTTGCAAAAGTTTTAACTTTATTCTCGCTTTTTTACCTTGCCATATAAACTTCAACATAGTTTTATTTAAATCTTCAAAATAGTCTTTTCCAAGTCTAATTGGTATTGTTTGAAAGAGAAATAAAATTCTAGGTAAAATATTCATCTTAATTGTTGAAATTCTCCCTATTAATGACAATTGTAAATTTTCCCATTTCTTCAAATCTGTAATTATCTGTTGTTTAAGTTTAATATAATTATTCTCTTTTAATGTGCTACATCTTGCTGTCAAATATATCCCCAGATACTTAACCTTGTTTGTAATTTGAATTTTCAAAAGATCTGTCAGTTCTTCTCTTTGTCTCAATAACATATTTTTTGTCAAAATCTTTGTTTTATCTTTATTTATTTTCAAGCCAGCCATCTCACCATATGTCTCTACCTTTTCCAATAACTTTGGAGCGGTTTCTAACGGGTCTTCCAGAATAAAAGCTAAATCGTCAGCAAAAGCTTGTAGTTTAAATTCTTCCTTTTTAATTTTCATTCCTTTTATATTTTTGTCATCTCTAATATTTCTATTCAACACTTCCAAAGTTAATACGAATAACAAAGGAGATAGGGGACATCCTTGTCTTGTACCTCTTCTTATATTAATAAGATCTGTAAATTCTCCCTCCATCATTACCTTTGCTGTCTGTTTATTATATATGGCTTCTATTGCTTGAATAAATTTTCTGGCAAAGCCCATCTGTTCCAATAATAATAACATAAATCTCCAGTTCACGTTGTCAAATGCTTTTTGAGCATCTAGGAATATCAAAGCCATTTGTTTTTCAGGATGAGCCTCATAATATTCCAAGGTATCCAAAATTACTCTCATGTTGTCTCTAATTTGTCTCTTTGGTAGAAATCCATTTTGATCTGGATGGATAAAATTATTTAAATATTTTTTCAGTCTTTCTGCTAAGATTGAAGCAAAGATTTTATAATCTGCATTCAATAAGGAAATAGGTCTATAGTTCTTAATTTGCAACGGGTCAGCCTCTTCCTTTAAAATAAGTGTAATATAAGCCTCTGACCATGTTTTGGGTGTCATCTTTTTTAACATAACTTCATTCATAATTTCTAACAATGGAGTGTTCAATGATTCTTGAAATTTTTTATAGAATTCTGCCGGAAGCCCATCTGGACCTGGTGCTTTCCCATTATTTTGTCTTTTAAATGCTTCATTTAGTTCCATCATTGTTATATTGCTTTCTAACATTTCTTCAGTCTCTTTAGGTATCTTCGGTAAGTTAACATTCTGTAAATACTGTTTAATTTTTTTCTCATCAATATTCTCTTGATTATATAGTTGTCCATAATAATCTCGAATAATTTCCTTTTTCTCCTTATTACCACAACAAACTTGACCTTGATCATCTATTAGTTTCAATATTTTTCCTGCTTTCTGTTCTTGTGCTCTAGCCATTAGACCACACTGGCTCTTGTTAGGAATGATAGTCACCTAACAGTTGGGTTGGAAATATATAAACCAGGATAGTAATTTAATACTGTATCTTTAAGAGAATGCTGTAAGTGTGATTGGCTGAGGTTCCTCCAATGGCCATAAGATGGAGCCAGAAACCTGGTTTCTTTCTTCTTGCATTTCCTGTTTTGCAGTATAATCTGATCGTCATTCCACTTGGATTATTGTGAGTCTTGCAACTGTTAGCAAACTCCATTTACTGAACTTTGTTTATGATACTTGACTTCATTTTTTGATTATCCCTGGACTGAATACTAACTGCTTTAACCGTGTATGATTTGGACTGTTTATTGGACTTTGTTTACCTGCTTACTGGAAGTAAAACTTACATTTTACTATTCAGTGTATCTGTATGCTGGTCATGTGTTATTCAACATCACTCTCACTACGTTTCCCTGAGTGCACTCATTTTCCTAATGGCTCTTACTGATAATTTTTATTGGACTTTTTTCCTTAAATTCAATTTATACTGTTTTTGAATGAAACAAGTGTGAAGGTGCAGGGACAGAAAAAGGACTTTGTGTGGATTTCAATGATATGGGAAGAAAGGACAAGTCAGTTAAACAACAAAAGATATAATTTTATTTTTTTATTTATTATTTTTTTATTTTGTCAAGCGATAATTCGATAACAGGTATAACAAAAACATGGCTATGAATACATGAAATGGATACAAATAAGAAAAAAAAACACAATAGGACAGGGATGGTAGACATGTTAGTGCGCTTATGCACACCCCCTGGAGGCCACTTAGGAAAGGGGTGAGGTCAATAGTAGACAATCTAAGATTAAAGTTTTTGGGGTTTGGGGAAGAAACCACAGAGTCAGGTAGAGTATTCCAGACATTGACTACTCAGTTGCTGACGTCGTATTTCCTGCAATCAAGTTTGGTGCAGTTTACCTTGAGTTTGTATATATTGTGTGCTCTTGTATTGTTGCAGTTGAAGCTGAGGTAGTCATTGACAGGTAGGACATTGCAATATATAATTTTATGTACTGTACTTAGATTGGACTGAAGGCAGCGTAGTTCTAGGTCGTCTGGGTCTAAAATTTCAAGTCTGGTGGTATAAGGTATTCTGCAATGAGTAGAGGAGTGGAGAACTCTTCTTGTGAAATATTTCTGGACTTTCTCAACTGTATTATCAGATATGTAATGCGGGTTCCAGACTGATAAACTGTATTCAACTATTGGTCTAGCAAATGTTTTGTATGCTTTAGTTAGTAGAATGATATTACCGGAGAAAAAGCTATGCAGGATTAGGTTTACAACTCTTAGTGCCTTTTTGGCTATGTAGTTACAGTGGGCTCGAGCACTTAGATCATTTGAGATGAGTACTCCAAGATCCTTGACAAAGTTTGGGTCATCAACAAGGTCTTGACTATTCAGCTTGTATTTTATTTTCTGATTTTTTGGGGGACAATATGTAAGACAGAGCATTTATTTGTCAAGATTTGAAGTTGCCATTTGTTTGACCATTCTGACACATAGTCGAGATCTTTTTGAAGGGTAGCAGCATTGCCAGTGGTGTTGAATAGCTTTACATAATCAGAGAAGAGAACGCAGTTGCTTCTAATATGATCACAGAGGTCATTTATGTAAAGTATGAAAAGAGTTGGTCCTAGAACACTGCCTTGGGGGACACCACTGTTGACAGGTACATAATTTGATAGGAAGCTCCCAGTTTTGACCATTTGTTTGACAAGAATGTTTCTATCTAGTAATGCTGTGTCCAGAGATACCATAAGATTTTAATTTTAGAAGTAGTTTGTCCTGTACCACTGAATGAAAGGCTTTACCGAAGTCTATGTAAATTGTGTCTATTGCTTTGCCCTGGTCAAGTTGTCTAGTCCATATGTTTTTGCATTGTAAGAGTTGCAGATTACAGGATAGTTTTTTTCTGAAATCAAATTGTTTGTTCAAGAATAGGTTGTTTGTCTCTAAATGGAGGATAATGGATTGGTTAATAAGTTATTTCATGACTTTACAGGTGATACAGCATAAAGAGGTTTAAAAGATAGAACAGTGAAAGCATAGTGCAATTTGAATCCCTGTGAGAAAGGGCAAGTCAGCTAAACAACAAAAGATATAACGCTTTGCACAAAAAGGATCTGTCAATGAATGAAACTATTTTTTCCAGCAAATGTGATGCAGTAAAATGAGAACTTCAGAGTTGGAAAAAGAACAGTAGTCAGAGCTCCCCTTATTAACCAGGGAAGAGCTAAATGAGAGTTGAAATTCTTTTATGGACTCTCATTGTGTTTCACCATTGCAACTAATTAATCCTTCAACTAGTCTTAGGTGAAGTGAAAATAAATTTAAAGATAAAAACCATGGGAAAACTCAACAGACTTTATGGCAAAACAAAGTCTGCCCACAAAATGGTGTCAGAGTTCCAATTACACTCTCCATGCTATTTAAAATTCCAAGACAAAGACCATCAAAGTAAGAATTTATTAGAGAAGTCATGTTGGCACATCAGGGGAAAACTTGAATCTGAATTTCCGTGAGTGTTCCCCTTTCCACACTAAAAATCACACCATTTAGTGATTCTGCAGTCACATTAGCCAGTTGTGGATTAAGGCTCGCTGGTGTAAGAAATAAGAAAATTCAAAAATAAAATGTAGGTGAAGAGAATAGTATATCATAGCATTAAGTAGAAAGCTCCTCTATAGACATTTGTTCTCTTGATATGGAATCCTGCTGTAAATATATTTCCTTATGCATTTACTCATTGTTAAATATGTGCCTGCAATAAATTACATCCTCCTGTATCAAGTAATGCCACCCCTATTTCCTCCAGGAATTGGCATGTATCTCAAACTGTCAAAGCAATTCACACCAAAGTGATCATTTAGGAGGATAATAGAAAAAGAGATGAAACATTACCCTAACTTTCTTGATCAATTGAAGTTAGATTTTGCTCTTCAAAGCATCTACTTAAGTTTAATCTTGGCACATTGTGATTTTAAGTAATAGCCAGACTTTACTTTATAAAGGTAAATATGTTAGAGATGCATATAATTATAATGTTGTTCTCAGATGGCTGGAGAAAAAATGTGCTGAAAGTACACTAATATGTAACAGTGTGGTGTTAAAAATAGATATTTCTTTGTTCTTGGACCATTAGAAAGAGGGCCTGCTGCAGGGGCATTCCTTAAAGCCATGTTGGCAAAATGTGTAATGGGTGGTGTTTCAACACCTCCCATTGGGAGGTGTTGAAGGAGATGATGTGGTCTCCATAAGGCATTTCGGATTAGTTGTGCTCAGTCACTGGATCAATGTAGGAGGGGCATGGGAGCATTGGGATAGAGAAACTATAAAATGTAATGTTCTGAAATCTCAAAGTGTGGTTCTTGGCTCAAACCTCATGTTGAGATCAGCTAGGATCCTACCGCTCTTTGCAAACAGCTTTTTCCCTTTTGTTTGCTTTGATCTAACTTACAAATACAATCTTTGTGTTTTTACCAATCCAAGTTTTTGTTATTTGGAGTCATTTCCAACACCAACAAATCTTGCTGCCCCCCTTCTTTATACATACTCTACAAACGAAGCCATATTCTCAACTTTGTGGTGCCCCGTTTAGGCCTGGTGTCCTAAGCATATGCGTGGTCTGCTTAATGGTTAATACACCACTGACATTAGCCAAGCCACCGCATGTCTCAACTGCTGCCAAATTCCAGTCACTCCCCTCCAGATGCCAGAAACCTGTCCTTGATCTCTGATGAAAGAATGTGGCTTCCCTGTTTCCCCAGCTTGCCCATCCCCCACTGTGGCAGCCCTGAATCTGAATCAAGATGGATCTGGGGCTGTCAAATAGACGGTATCTTGATATTTGAGCAGCTATCAGCCATAAAACATGAGGTGCTGAAGGGTGATGTAGAGGTTTATGCAATATTCAAAAGCATTACTCTTACCAAGGATTAAGTAATTGGTTCACCTAGTCCTTTTATTCTGGACACATGCACAATTAAACAGCACACAATTAAAGAAAACAATTGACAAAATGCCACAGCACTCAAATGTTTGTGTCACCTACACCAAACAATCACTTTACGTCAGCTCCAGTTGCTTCCAAGACTGCTGTTGGCTGTCCCCAGATATGAAAAATCAAAACTGAGGAAGTCAGCAAACCATACTGGATAATGGAGATTTTGGATTACCAGATTGGGAACTCTACTACCATGAAGTTGTATTAACATGGGTGAGGAAATGGTTAACACTTAGACATAACAGATTGCTGCTGCTATCTGGCCATGATCTCCAGTTAGGATGGCATGCTTTTTAAGGTATAATAAAAATAAAACTCATAGATATTTTAAAAGACACGATTTAAGAAATTTCTATATTCAGCATGGAAAAAGGTGAAAGCAAAAATTTACATTAAAATTCCAGTCTGGCTCTCAACAATGGAAGCATTTATACATCCAAACGTAGTAAATATGGAAAAAAAAACATATAAAAATATCTTAAGTGTGGAAGGGGACCTTAAACACAAGTTGCAAAATCAAATTGTATTTGCACAGTAGTGGAAAAATATGGAAACGCCTACAGAGGTTGAGGTAATTAAATATTTTTTAGATTGCACAGAAATGGACAGACCGACACTAAAAATAAAAGAAACAGAAGATACAGAGTATTTTCTAACATGGGACTTGTTTTATGCATGGTTGGATAGCAGAGATAGAAATTATTGTACAAAAATAAATTGATCCAGACAATAAGCACTTTTGTGTGTCATGTGAAAACATACAAATAAACTGTTTTAAAAAAAGTTCCTGTTGAACCCAACCAAGTCAGCACTCTAATCAGATCTCTCTAAGAACAGCTGAATACATCATTTTGGCTCATGTGAAACACAATGCCAAATAGCTATTCTCCCTCCCTCCCTCTGTGTCACAGGTCACATTGTCCAATTAGGCATTCTGGCATCTCTCTGGTAACTCTTTCACGTCTCTGGCCAGCACCTGTTGGGGTGACCTTGGTTCCCATGGGATGATCTGTTATAATTGCCTGGTCTGACATTCCAAGCTTCTCCCCTTTCCCTTCCCCTTCCCTTCCCCATCATGTGTGGCAAGCTGAGAAACAAAAAGATGGCTGCAGGAGCATGGATTCGTTCTGGGACACCGCAACCATTATACATACATGCCAGTTGCCAAGCATCTGAATTTTGACAGTGAAGTGACAGTGAAGTTATAAATCACTTTTTTCATTGGGGTTAGAATTTTGAATGAACACTAAATGAATGATTGTAAGTCAAGGACTACCTGTAGAAAGTTCTTGTGAGAAATTTCAGCTCAGCCCTTTTCAAGGCAAGAATGTACAACCCTGGGCATTACTTCAATTCCTTTCTTTTCTCCTTCCCATGGAGAAAATTGTGAATGAATGTGTGAAGGCTGAAAACAGAAAGGAAGCCAGATTTTCATGGGGTGGGAGGCTTATTAGGGGCCATTTCAGGCAAGAGGCAGGCAGCAAACAGTACCAAAGGGCAGAAGGAGGAACAACAACGAGGAGCAAACTCAGGGTTGTATCAAAAAACAAGGCAGGCCCTGCAGGGACAGAGCTGGGCAGGTAAGACCATGCTGAACAGCACCTGTCTTCCTTAGGAAGATGAATATTGAATTGTTTATGGGGTACTGCTGCCACAAGAGGCAGCACAAACGAGGGTGGAGGTTACCCCAAGAATATTGTCCTAGGAAGAGGTGGAATGAGATGAATTTGCTGCAGTCTTATTTTCAGATTTGTGTACCAGTTGAGAGCTTTCAGGTATTTTGGAGAAAGTAAAAGACAATGTTTGGAGAGTGGGGTGGAACAGGTGAGGAAACAGCACTGCATGTGGTCTTATTCATGCATAGTTATCATAATTGGACTGGACTTGGCATTGGAGGAACTTTTGTGCTCCATATGAGGTTTGTTATGTGTCTCTTTTGGAAAGAGGTGGAAGAGTTTCCACAGGTCGAATCACAGGCAGGGAAAGGCAGATTAGCTGGGAATTCACTGACTAGATAAACCTTTGTTTCCCATTTCTCTCCATCCTCAACCCAACCAACCTTGATTACAAGTTTATTGAAATCTGTTGATGAAAACCAGGTTAACCAGGCTGAATGGAGCCTCATCACAAGTCAAGATGCAATTGCCATACTACCCTCCTGCCTTCATAAAGTTTTCCCATATTTTTGTCAGCAATTAAGCAGGAAAAATGATTGGTGGGTGTCACCCCGAACATCCCTATGTTTGTTATTCAAGGCTTCTCTTCAGTTGTCCTGGTAATGAGGAAAATGGGCAGAAACCAATTTTATTATGATACTTTTAGAACAGGGATGTCCAATCTTGTCCATTTTAAGACTTATGGACTTCAGCTCCTAGAATTTCCCAGCCAGCAAGTTCATTTCTGGGAATTGCAGTTCACAAATCTTAAAACTGCAAAGGTTGGACACCATTGCTTTAGAATCACCTTTGTTGACATGAAGGCATTCTAATTCTTTCAGGCAGTTAAAGGGATGACTTTAGATCAGAGGTCTCCAAACTTGGCAACTTTAAGACTTGTGGACTTCAACTCCCAGAATTATCCAGCTAGCTATGGGAGTTGAATCCACAAGTCTTAAAGTTGCCAAGTTTGGGGACTCCTGCTTTAGATCTTGCCACAGTCTTATTGATTACTGTTTTTACTACTCTGTTTTTACATTATATCATATTTTTATAATGCATGATTTTTACTCTCAATACTAGTTTGATATTATAGTTTCCTTGTTGCTTCATAGCTTATGTTTATAAGTATAAGCCTACCCTTTCCAGAAAAATTACAACACTTCAATTACGAAAAGGGGGGAAAAAAGAAGGAAATCACTGTGCAGGTGCCCTGGCACTGCTCTTTAGAAACAAATATTCATGATGGGACAATCATGTACAAGGAAATATTATTATTATTAGCTGTAAGTATCTAATCTTCCAAGTGCTCGACTTAAGCAATAGTTTTTAATGTATTCTTGAAGATTCCACAAGATTCATAGCCAGGAATATTACTAGCTATCTCTGGCGCTTGTTTCATTTGCTTTCCCATCAATCTTGTCTCTCTCTGGCAAGCAATCTTAGCTGAAATGCTGTTTTCACTTCACAAGTGAGCAGAATCCAAGCGATCAGTGCCCTTGGTATGTACATAGTAGGAAGGCAGTCTCCTCTGCAGTTGTTGTTTGTGTAGCTTTGGCTTTAACCCAGTGGCTGGTTCTGAGTTTAAGGAACCAGCTCTTCATGGGACTGCCTAGAACAGGGGTGTCAAACTTGTGTCATCATGGCAGTGCCACAGGATGTATCGTGATTTTCCACCCCCTTTACTAAACCAGGTGTGTACATGGCCAGCACTTGACATTTCTGATCTGCGGGCTGCAAGTTTGACACGCTTAGCCTAGAACAGGGGTCCTCAAACTTAACAACTTTAAAACTTGTAGGCTTCAACTCCCAGAATTTCTCAGCCAGCTATAAAGCAGTTTACAGAGTCAGCAATCTAGAGACTCATTTTACCTACAGATGGAAGGCTGAGTCAACTTTGCGCCTGTCAGGATTGAACTGCTGGGAGTCAGCAGAGTTAGCTTTCAAGACTGCATTCTAATCACTGTGCCACTAGGGCTCTAGTAGTTGACGAACTTCTAAGAGAGGAAGGGGTCAACCTATTCTCCAAAGCATCTGAGGGCAAGACAAGAAGGAATGGATGAAAGCTTAACAAAGACAGGTTCAATCTAGAATTAAAAATGTTCCATTTGGATAATAAGGTACGCGAGACCGGTATCTTCAACAAACAATTCTTTATTTAACTGTATAGTGACTTGTAGGGGAACATTTGCCAAAGCCGCGGCAGCCCTTCTTATATAGGCTGCTCGCGGATTGCGGCCAATGACAGCTTTTTAGAATTCCCGCCATCCGGCGGGCCAATCAGACTGGTGCGTAATTGCCCAATCAGAGAGCGGCCTTTTTGGCCAATCAGTTTTAGCTATTTGGAGTCTTCCAATTTCCATACACAACAAAAAAGAAATTTCCTGACACTTAATTCCTGACAATCAATCAGTGGAACGGCTTGCCTTCACAAGTGCTCTAAGACTGCAGGTTTTTAAGAAGAGATTGGAGACCCATCTGGAATGGCATAGGGCAGTGGTAGCTAACCTTTTTGGGCTCCTGTGTCAAAAATTGTGTGTGCGCTGGTGCTCATGTGCTCACATGCCAGCACTCAGAAAGCAATGCGCGCCCTCCACACACCCTGCACATATGCGTGCAATCCTCCCACCCCCCCTTACCTGCGCTGCACCTCACAGCTGGTTTTCGGCTACTTTGAGGCTTTTTTTGGCCTCCCAGAGGCTTGAAAACAGCCTCTGCAGGCCGAATAGGCCCATTTCATCAGTTCCAGTATTAATAGGAAGTGACAAAACAGGCTTATTTGGCCTGCAGAGGCTTTTTTCAAGCCTCTGGGAGGCCAAAAAAGGCCTCAAACCAGCCGAAAATCAGCTGTGAGGCACACATATGCGCAGTGAGGTAAGTTTGCCTGTGGCTCATGTGCTGGCACAAATGGCTCTGCGAACCACAGGTTCGTCATCACGGGCATAGGGTCTTTTGCTTGAGCAGCAGGTTGGACAAGAAGACTTTCAAGGTCGCTTCCAACTCTGTTGTTCTGTATTTTAACTTGGTTTGATTTTTCTGTTTGAGACAATTTTGTTGCTTTCTAGAAGCCTCCAGTTTTCCTTATCAATTCCCTGCTGTCTGAAAAGCATCTTTATCTCTTTCTTAATCTCTCTCTCTCTCTCCATTTTCCTTTCGTCTCTTCAAGTATTTTCTTTATTTCTCTTTCCTTCCAAACTGGTACAACAAGAATCCAGCACTCAGGCCCTTTTCTTTTCTCTTTCAAGTGCCTGTCATACCACAGGCCAATTCATTTATTTATTGTTCTGCTGCAGCTGGTTGGTTTTGTTCCCACTTTTTTCCTTTTCAGTTGACCACAGGAATCTCTGAGGAGCAAGGCGGTCTCCAAGGGAGAACAGATGTGAATTTGTGGTGGAAAGAAGGTCTGTGTGCTTCAAAGGAGGAGAACAGGTGTGTGCTTTTGTGGAAAAAAGAGAAGGTGCGGGACACAGAAAGGAAGATAAAATGTTTTTTTTGCTTCGTATGTCTCCATTCCATTACTTCATTTAGTGTTTTGGAAATTAATTGTGTATTTAGATGAATCTTCCTTGACAGGAAATATTGAACAGGGACATGCATCTCTCTTTGTGTTGTTAATGTTGATAATTATACCTTACTACAGTGATGGGATTCAAATATTGTTGCCACCGGTTTGGTGGGAGTGGCTTGGTGGGCGCACTTTGCATGTGTGCACACACTTTGTGTGCATGTGTGTGCCAAACACACACTTTGCGCAGGCACAGAGGCATTCTAACTCGCCTCCTGCAAGTGTACACAACCCCAGTTGCTTTAGCAGCTGCCATGCAGCACTATTCTGTGCCATGCAAAGCAGCTGTGCTTCAAATTCAGCAGATAAAAGTGAGTATGTGAGCCCGGGCAGGTGGGTGGGTCCAACAGCAGAGGGGCAGAGAGAACCGGTTTGGTCTCTGCTGCTCATCGCTCCTACCGGCTTGTCAGAACTGGGCAGAACTAGTCGAATACCACTGTTCCGTCTGGAAAAATGCGAGGTAGACCGGGTTCTAACAAACAAAGTCTTTATTGAAGCAAACAGTAACGGAACGGTTTGGCTGAAGCCGCGGCAGCCTTTGTATACAGGCTTGCCTGCCAGCTTGTAGCCAATGGCAGCTATTTAACTTTGCTGCCTTTCAGTGGCTCTTTTGGATTGGTTCCTAATGAACCAATCCAATGCTTAGTCTTTTAGCCAATCAGATTGCATCGTTTGGAGTATACCATTTTATACAGAACACCCGTTCCCCCCTTAGTTTAGTCCTACGTGGGTGACGTAGTTGCGCAGGTAGGTGGGGCTTCTTCTGACTCGACTTGCATGGTTCATTCTTGTTGGAGACTTCGAGCGGTCGGATGGGATCGCTGTCTCTCCGGCTCTTCTCCATGGAACCACGTGGAAGGGTGAGTCAGCAAGGTTGCTACCGCTTGAGTTGCTCAGGATGGTGGTTTTGCCACTCCCTCCTGGTTTTCCCGGGCAGGTCAAACTGGCTTTGCTGGCCCCTTCCAGGATGGGTTCCTCTACCTGTGGATTATTTCTGCCAGTTTCATCTAACCGTAAGTGTTCTTTTTGCTCTTTTTGATTGGTTAGATGTTCTGGGTTTATTTTTAACAGTTCGTTTTTTCCCTTCAGTATTATTTTCTTGTATCCCCCCCCCCCCTCTCTGGTTTTGTTTTCATTGATTTTTATTGTTGGAGGTTACGCGGTAGTATTTCGCTCAACATTTCAGGAACGAAGCTGGTCTATGTGCCGCTTCCATTCCCTGCCATCGTCTATGGTCAGACGGTAGGACCGGGGGCCTGTTATTTGTGTGATTGTGGCTGGAAGCCATAGAGGGTCCCCGGTAAAGTTCTTTGTGTAGACTAGGTCACCGATTTCAAACGTGCGGAAACGGCTGGAGGAGTTGGGGGGTTTCTCAAAGGTGTAATTTGGATGTAACCTATCCAAATGTGATCTAAGTTTCCTTCCCAATAATAATTCTGCCGGGCTTTTGTTAGTTACAGTGCTGGGAGTGATATGTTGGAGGGTGAGTTAACGGTCCACTTTATCCTGGACATCCCCTGGGTCCATTTTCTCCAAACCCTCCTTGGTAAACCTGACCATTCTCTCAGCCCTACCATTTGCCGCCGGGTGGGCTGGCGCTGTTAGTGCATGGCGTATGCCTAAGGATGCTAGGTATTGTTCAAATTGTAGAGCGGTCAGTTGTGGCCCATTGTCAGACAGTAGGACGTCCGGCAACCCATGGGTTGCAAATAGCTTGTTTAGCTTTTTTATAATGGCGTCGGTTGTTGTAGATGACATTACTGCGACTTCTAATCAATTCGAGTATGCATCTACAACAATCAAGAATGTATGCCCACTGATAGGACCCGCAAAGTCAATATGGATCTGAGACCAGGGGCCTCATGGGGTCTCCCAGTCCCTTATAGGAGCTTGTGGTGGTGATGGCCTGGTTTTCTGGCATTTATTGCATGTGGCAACCCAGTACTCAATATCTCTGTCTAACCCAGGTCACCATACATAGCTCCTAGCCAGGCTTTTCATTTTCACGATGCCTGGGTGGCCTTCATGAAGCATACCCAACACTCTAGTTTGTAATTTGGAAGGAATTACCACCCGATCACCCCACAATAAACACCCCTTTTGTATTGACAGTTCAGTCTGTCTGGTCCGGAAAGATTTAAAGTTTTCAGTTTTTTGGTTTTCCGGCCAACCTTTACCTACCCAATTTAAAATGCGGGCAGTCACTGGGTCTTTAGCGGTTGCTCTGGCGACATCATGTGCAGATATTGGTAGCTCGGGGCAGGTTTCTATCTGCAGGATGGTAATTGTTGGCGCCAGGTCTTTCTCCGTCATTGGCAGCAGTGTTCGACTTAATGTGTCTGCATGGGAGATCTGTTTCCTGGGTCGATGTATCAAAGTGTAGGAGTACGCTGCTAGGAATTCTGACCATCTAGTCATTCGAGGAGATAAAATGTTCGGTGTGGGTTTGTTTCCCGCCGAAATTCCTAGTAGTGGTTTATGGTCAGTTACGATTGAAAATGTTCTCCCATAGAGGTACTCGTGAAAATGTTTAACTCCAGAGACAATTGCCAGGGCTTCTCTGTCTAGTTGACTATAGTTGCGTCCTGCTTTAGAAAGTGTTTTCGAGTAAAAGGCGACGGGTGCCTCTCTCCTGTCAGGCAATTGGTGGCTCAGGATGGCACTGACTCCAAACGGTGAGGCGTCACAGGTGACCGTCAATGGAAGTGTGTTACTAAACTGAATAAGAATGGTGTCTGAGATTAACAGATTTTTTATGCCTTGGAATGCTTTTTGTTCTCTATGCCCCCAAGTCCAACTAGTTTTCTTATCCAATAAATGATGTAACAGTTCAGCTATCGTTGCTTTGTGAGGGAGGAATACGTTATAGAAGTTTAAAAATAGACCCAAAAATGCTTGTAACTCCATTTTGTTTTTTGGCTGTAGTGCGTTTCTAATAGCCTTGACTTTTTTTTTCTGTAGGGTGTATACCCTTGCCGTCAATTAAATAACCCAAAAATTTGACGCGATCAGTCATTAAACAGCATTTTTCTTTTTTGACTTTTAGGCCGGATTCTCTAAATTTTGTTATCACTTCTTTCGGTCTTTTCTCTTATTGGGTCGTGTTTTTACCCGAAATTAGGACGTCATCAAAATATGGCACGACCCCTTTAATTCCATTTAGTAGGCGTTCCATAAGGCTTTGGAAAATGCCTGGGGCAATGCTCACTCCAAATTGAAGTCTGTTACATTTGAATGCCCCTCTGTGAGTTACTATTGTCTGTGCCTCGGCCGTTATTGGGTCTACTGGAAGCTGTTGATATGCCTGGGCTAAATCAAGCTTGGCAAAAATTTTTCCTCCCTCTAGCGAGTGCAGTAAATGTTGCACAATTGGCACAGGGTCTGCGCTTTGCTGCAACGCATGGTTCAGGGTAGCCTTGTCATCTCCGCAGATGTGTACCAACCCATCAGGTTTAACAGGTGTTACTATTGGTGTCTCCCATCTAGCATGGTCAATTGATTCTATGACCCCTTGCTCAATTAATTTATTTAACTGTTCATCAATTTTGGCCTTTAAAGCAAAGGGGACTCATCTGGCTTTTAATCTTCTAGGTGCTACCTGAGGGTCTAAACTAAAGGAAATTGAGGTCCCCCGGTACCTTCCTAAGGTGCTGTCGAAGACGTCCTGGAACTCTTGTATCAGGCTCTCTTCCCAGTTGGTTGTGGCTACTTGGCTCACCCCGGTCATTCCAATGCCCAATGGTGCAAACCATTCGATGCCCAGGAGGCTGGGGCGGTCCTGGTCGACTATTGTTAGAGGCAGGACTTCAGCGTGCTGCTTGTATGTGACTCGGAAATGTCCTAGACCTACCACAGGGATTCGGTTTCCTTGGTAGTCTTTTAAAGTTAATTTTTATTTCTGGAGTTCTTTTAATTTGATGTTTGGAACCAGCCGTCTGATTGTGTTCCAAGACACCATTGACAGGAAGTATCCTGAGTCGACTTCCATCTCACAGGGGCTTCCTTCAATTTTTACAACAATTTTGACTTTTCTCCCACTTTCCGTCTGGGTGCTTCCAATCGTGACAGTTTGATGGGTCTTTTCTCGGTTGCTGGTTCGTTTGTTGCACTCCTATTTCTTTTCAGCTTGCTTTTCTTCAGCTGGTAGTGGGGAGTTACTGCGTCTGTTTGGGCTGTTATTTTTTTGATTCCTGCAGACTTTTTCGATGTGTCCCCTCTTCTTGCAAGCTCGGCAGATGGCATCAAGGAATCTGCAATCGGCTTGAGGGGGTTTCCCCTGCAGCCAGCGCATTCCTGCCAATTTCTTTTTTCGTGCCTTTTTTTGTTGGCATACAGGCAATGGACCTCATCGTCCTCATCTTCCGTTTCTGATGGACTGTCGAATTCTTCATGATGAGTTGTGGTGGGAGCTTGCTTCTTTCCTCTGGATAGGGTCATCGCGTCATTATTTGAGTTCATTTGTTTCATAGTGGCCGCTGACTTTTTTGCGGCTTCTGCTGCTGTGGCTTTTGCAATCGCTTCAACCACTGTGATATTGGGTTTATTTAGTAGTTTACTTTGTAAGTTAGAGTCTCTCAGACCTAAGACAACTCGATCTCGCATGGCTTCATCTAAGTTCAAGAACTTGCAAACTCCCCCCAATTGTCGGAGAGCTGCCACGAAGTCAGCGATGGTTTCGTCTTCCTTTTGATCCCTTTTGTAGAATTCGTGCCACTTGATGAGATTTGATACTACTGATGTGTAGTGGGCCTTTAACATTCAGTGAAGTTCAGACCAGGTCATTTGTTTCACGTCTCTGGGCTTCGCCAATGCTTTGGCCATTTTAAATATGATTGGTCCACAATGAGTTAGGAATACAGCCCTATTCCACTGGTCTGAGATCTCTTCCATTTCATTGCTCTCTAAGAACATCAGGAAACGGTCTACATATGACTTCCAATCCTCTTCGTTAGGATTGAAGGGTGCGGGTGGCGCATTATTCCCAGCCATTACTTTAGTCTGGAATTCTTTCTGCCGCGTGCTCGGTCTCGCGTTTAGGACGATCCCACCTTCGTCGCCAGTGTTCTGTCCAGAAAAATGTGTGGTAGACCGGGTTCCAACAAACAAAGTCTTTATTGAAGCAAACAACAGTAACGGAACGGTTTGGCTGAAGCCGCGGCAGCCTTTTTATATAGGCTTGCCTGCCGGCTTGTAGCCAATGGCATCTATTTAACTTTGCCGCCTTTCAGCAGCTCTTTTGGATTGGTTCCTAATGAACCAATCCAATGCTTAGTCTTTTAGCCAATCAGATTACATCGTTTGGAGTATACCATTTTATATAGAACACCCACCACTGCCTTACTACTTACTATGCATTCCAAAAGGTAGGAATTTTTTTAAAAACTCCAGATAAACAAAATATGATGATGCAAAACCCCAAAGGCCACATATTTGTTGAACAGCTACAGCTTTATTTACTAAAGAAGTTCAAGGTTGGTTAAAGCAGTTGTATCTTTTGGCTGTCATGGAGTAACAGCTACCAAAAAATTAACTTTTTAGTTGTATAATTGAGTTTCCTTTCTCCTTCATTTGGCAATCTTTACTGGAAAACCAGAATAATTCTTCTCCACAAAGTATCATAAACTAATCTCACGGTTAATGTAGCCAGAGGTCTAGATCTAGTGTATGAGGCATATTTACCAAATATGCAACTGGGGACTCTCAGGTGTGTGTAATCATTTATTGTTTTAACTATTGACAAGCTGCGAATGTTTATTATTTTAAACTTTAGTATATTTAGAAATACAAGGGAGATGGATTGACTAAAACAGGGGTGTCAAATTCAAGGCCCGCAGACTGGATCCAGCCTGCAGAGAACTTAGATCTGGCCTGTGGGGCTGCCCTGGAAACAGTGAAGGACCAACCCACAGTGCCTCTGCCTGTGAAAATGGAGCTCCATTTTCACAGGCAGAGGGTTGCAGGAGGCTGTCGCAGCTTAAAACGGAGCTCGCAAGAGCTGCGGGTGGGCTTCCCAAGCTCTGTTTTTGCTGGCAGGAGGCTGTTGCAACTGAAAATGGAGCTTGGGAGATATGAGTGATGTCGAGTTGGCCATGCCCACCCTGGCCCCTTGAGGTCAAACCCAACCCTGATGCAGCCCTCAATGAAATCGAATTTGACATCCCTGGTATAGAAACATGAAATATAAACAAGCAAACAAATGTCTTCAGGTTTGGCTGATCCACACTGTGGACAGGACCAGAAGTGGTATTCAGCAGGTTCTGACCAGTTCTGGAGAACCGGTAGTGGAAATTTGGAGCAGTTCAGAGAACTGGCCGATACTGCCTCTGACTGGCTCCTCTTCCATCTATTCTCTGCCTCCCAGGTCCTAGCTGATTGATTGGGTTTTCTTTGGTTGCCCTGAACAGGAGAACGGAGCTGGAAATCAGGTTTGCAGTAACCATCCCCCAGGAGTGGGGAGGGAGATTTTACAGTATTCTTCCCTTGCCATGCCCACCAGGCCATACCCACAGAACTGGTAGTAAAAATTTTAAATCCCACCCACCACTGGACAGAACCTTTTGAGTTAAACTTGATTTCTGATGACTTCATTTGCACATCTGTGTAGTTTTTTCCAGCAAAAATACTGAAGGCCTCCACATTTTCTTCTTTAGAGATAGCTTTCCTATTTCCCAGGCTAGCCAATAGCCTTACTATTCCTGGAAGAATTCCCTAACCAGCTGCAACTCAGGAACTGTCATATGCTGTACCCCATTGACTAGTGACTGAAGATGATGGGCTAGATTTTACAGCGGGTGTGTCAGCTGTGGAATCGTGATTCATTGCTGCCAGCTAGCTGGAGAAAGTGGGAGGACGGTGATGTTAATTGAGTAGTTCTTAGTAGACAAAATATAATTCTTTTGATAGTTCAAGGTTAAAGCATGTGGCACAGAAAGAATTGGAACTTACTTTGAGACTGATTCATGTGATGTGATGATGAGTAAAAAGGGGATGGTTTGTAGGTTGGGATAATGTGGGAAGTCCGGGGAAACTTTTAGTTTCGGAATTCCAAAAATGTGCCAGGTGCTATTTTAATAAAAGTACTTTGAGATTATGTTCGTCTTGGAGTTACTGACAGGAATGGATTTTCCCTGGAACACTGACAAGGTGGGCTTGTTTTCATTTTGGCCTCTTTCTCTCTTTCAATAGATCAGAGCCAAGGTGTAAATTCCGATCCTGGGTCATATTTGTTCCGATTACTGCCATGCCTATTCTCCTCCCTGCATTCCTGGGACTTTG
This sequence comes from Laticauda colubrina, assembly GCA_015471245.1. Lineage (NCBI taxonomy): Eukaryota > Metazoa > Chordata > Lepidosauria > Squamata > Elapidae > Laticauda > Laticauda colubrina. Next base: position 831,642 of record BLBF01000066.1, on the reverse strand, counting down.
TTTTTGCCAACTGATTTCTAGTGACGTCTCTGAAAATGACACCGTGGTGGTCACCAGTTCTGGATCCATTAAAGGCATGAGAGTCCTAACTCGATCTGGTGCTGTAGATGCCTATCTAGGAATTCCATATGCTGAGCCTCCGGTTGGGAAATTGCGCTTCCAGAAACCTGTCCCACATCAACCATGGAGCCATGTCTTGGAGGCTACCCGCTTTGGGAAACCTTGTCATCAATGGACCTCTTATAGTTATCCTTCAAGAATATGGGTTGCCAATAAGCCTCATTCCGAAGACTGTCTTTTCCTCAATATTTGGGTGCCCCACCCACAGCCCTCTGTGTCAGTCCCTATCCTTGTTTGGATCCATGGTGGAGGATTTACTATTGGTGCAGGATCTTCGGACTTATACAATGGGTCAACATTAGCTGCTACCGAAAATGTCATTGTGGCATCTATGAACTATCGGGTGGGGATCTGGGGCTTTCTCTTCTTCCCACCGGAAGCCCCAGGGAACATGGGCTTATGGGACCAATATCTGGCTCTGAATTGGTTGAAAGAAAATGCAGCAGTCTTTGGTGGAGATGCAGATAAGTTGACTCTCATTGGCCATAGTGCTGGAGCAGCCTCTGTGGGTTTCCACCTGCTCTCTCCTCTAAGTCAATCCCTTTTTGACCGAGCAGTGCTCCAAAGTGGAGCTCCCAATGCCCCCTGGGCTTCAATGCCACCTGAAAAGATCCAGGAACGTACCATTCATTTAATTCATCTGTTGAACTGCAGAAAACGGAACGATAGTGCCACAATGAGGTGCCTCCAAAATAAAGAGGCTGATGTGTTTGTGAATTTCAGATCTTTTCTCTTTCCCACCTATGATGGGCATTTCCTTCCAGAAGATCCAAAGAGACTTCTACAGAAAGGGGACATTCCAGCAAAGTCACTACTTATAGGTATTACAAGGGAGGATGGTACAGTCTTTATACCTCGAGTTCTGAACAATGTAGATGATGACAGAAACAGGACATGGGAGGAGGCCTTGTCAGATATAGACATCATATTACAAAGAAAATTTGAAGAAGATATTGTCAAGGCTATAGCACTTAAGTACAGTGAAGTGAACCAAAGAGGGCCAAATCTCAACCGTCAGATCTTGGCTCATTTTAGCAGAGATCACAATTTTCTGTGCCCGCTCATTGAAGTTGCTGCAAGGATGGTAGCAACAAATGGCTCTGTGTATGTTTACTCCTTCAATCACCAAATTTCAACTTCCATCTGGCAAGAATGGATGGGTGCAGCTCATGGAGTTGAGGTCCCTTTTGTCTTTGGAACCCTCTCATCACTTCCAGGACTCAATCAATCAGATGCAGAAGCTGACAGGGTACTAAATCAACGGATGATGCACTACTGGGCCCAGTTTGCCAGAAGTGGGTAAGATACACTTGTGTGATATGCTTAAGCAAACACTAGGGAATTTCTTCCATGAATCTGAGATTCCGGTATTTGTATTAGATAGGGCAGGACAAGAAGCAATAGATATATAGAAAATATATCTATTTTCTAAAAATATATAGAAAAATATATATAAATATATAATAGAAAATAGATATTTTGGAATCTAATCAAGGAGAGAAGCAACCGAGAACTAAGAAATTTCCTCAGAGGGGAGACAATTAATTAGTGGAACAACTTACTTCTAGAAGTTGTGAATGCTCCAACACTGTAGATTTTTAAGAAGAAATTGGACAACCATTTGTCTGAAATGGTATAAGGTTTCTTGCTTGAGCAGAAGATTGGACTAGAACAGTGGTCGCCTACCGGTGGGCCGTGAAAAAATTTTGGTGGGTTGCAGAGAAATCTCACCCCCAGAGCACCCTCCTAAGCAATTAATCCAGGCTGCACAGAAACACAAGGCTTGCGGGGACGCTCCCTGCCCACTCACTCCTTACCCAGTAAAATTGTCTGCTAAGTTGCTATTTTTCCTTTTTTTTTGGTCTTCTGACCAACATCTGTTTTGCTGTGCCCGGAGATTTAAATTAGCTCAAAAGCAGGAAATGGTTGCATTTCTTGCTTTCTAGCTAGTCTAGATCTTCAGCTGTGCTTTTAAGCACAGCTGAACCTGCCTTAGGACTGAAGATTCTATTATTCACTGCAGACTCACAGCAAGCAAATTTGAGAGACTGAGCTAGCCGATGGCAGATAGATAGATCACTGAATGATTCTGTGAGCAACTCAATCTGCCTGCCTGCTTTGCCTGATTCTGGGTAAAAGTTGCTCTTTTTTAATTAAAAAAATTCAATATTTATGTAAATATTTATAATATTTACATACAAGCCATGCCCAGACAGTCACACGACCACCAAGCCACACCACAAATTAGGCCACGCCCACAGAACTGGTTAGTGGTCCCTGGGATTTAAAATTATGAGTTTGGTGGTCCCTGAGATCCAAAAGGTTGGCAACCCCTGGACTAGAAGACCTCCAAGATCCCTTCCCACTCTGTTATTCTGATGCTGAAATGACAGACAGATTAACAAAAGTCAATTTTGGCTCCCATCAACTTCTATTCCTGAAGGAATGAATAGTATATGTTGTATGTTTCTCTAGGTACTGTGGTCTGCCTTGTGATTGACTTCCACTGCTGAAAACAATTGATTTAGAAATAAAATTAATATCACTTGAAAGTGCTCATCAGGAGGGAACATGAAGTTGACATGTCAGTCATTGTATCCTTAATCTTGTAGTTCAAATTGACTGTTGTCTATAATCTGATCATTTTATTTTCTTGACAGGAATCCCTCCAAATTCACGCCCGGTGAAGTTCAATGGCCACGTTACAATGCTACTGAACAAAACATCTACCACATCAGCACTGAGGCACCTCAAATCATGCAGTTTTTGCCACCTGAACAGTGCAGTTTTTTGGAAAACCATGTTTATAACATAACAGGAAATGGTAAGTTACTACTCCATTCCTTTATGTCAACCAGGGGTGGGATTCTACGAGTTCGAACTGGTTCTATAGAACCAGTTGTTATGATTCTGTGCAGTTTGGAGAACTGGCAGATCGTGCCCCTGTCTGGCCCTGTCCCTCTCTGTCTAGTCAGTCCTTATTACGCATGCACAACATCACTGACTGCATTCTCCCTTGCCCAACCACTCCTTAAAGTATTTCTTTTTTTCCCTCCCTCCTGACGATCAACTGTTCCGATGATCAGCTGTGCCAAGATCCCTCTCGCTGTCTTACTGCTTTGCCCAGGAGGCTTCTCTGAAGCCCAGGAGGCAAAAAGACCCCCCCCCCAGTTCCATTTTTTGCCTTCTTGGCCCCCAGGGAAGTTCCTGGGAGCAAAAACACTCCCCCAGGAGGCTTCCCTGAGGCCCAGAAGGCAAAATAAATAAATAAATGGGGGGTTTGCTGCAAAAAAAGCCATGCCCACCCAGTCACATGGCCATGCCCACCTAGCCATGCCCACAGAACAGGTTGTTAAAAAATTTGAATCCCACCCCTGATGTCAACTCAAATCACTTCACATCACCCATTTTTCCTTCCTAACATATGTAGTTGCCAAAGATGCATTTGATCCCAATTGGCCCCCAGAACTGGCCATTCTAGTGTAGAGGATGTTCTGGTATGTGTCACTAGCCTTGTGCTACTAAATGTTTTAAATCTGAATAGTTTGGATTATGTCTTTATTAAAGTTTGATTTAAACTCTGAGTGGCTTGAAAATGCACAAGGCAGTTGTATCACTTTAAGGATTTTATTTTAGATTTTTTTTTATTTAAAAAAATCCTGCCTTTATTATTTTACAAATAACTCAAGGCAGCAAACCTATCTTATACAGATAAACCTCAAGTTACAACAGTTCACTTAGTGACTGTAAACGCCTCCTAGTATTTATGACCAAATCCCAAAATTATGAATGTTGTAGCACCACGGCAGTTGTTCGCCCTTACGAACAACCACAAAGGCACTGCAACGTTCATCCTATTTCCCCCTCCTCCCATTCCCCATAACTGCTTTACCCCTTCATTCCTGCTTCACCAAACTCACTTGCAAAGATCTGTCTCCTCTCTGCTGTGGTTTCTTTGCCTCTGAGGGAGAGGAGAGCAGGATGATTTTGTTCCCTGCATCCAGTCAGCTTGCAAATGCTTTTCGCGCTGAGAATGAAATGTTCTAGGGTCCATTTACTTTTGTAGGGGAAGGGGACGGGGGAAGCATGAAGTATCTCAATGGGTTGGGGAGGCCTATTCTGTTCTATATTAACATACTTGAAATACCCTTTTCTGATTGGTCCATAAATGCCACTTGCTGATTGGTTCAAAAGCACGAGCCTGATTGGTTCGCATTGCCGCCTTGTGATTGGCGGGAGAATCGGCGGGAGAATCAAAGAGCCGTCATTGGTCACGAGCCGCAAGCAGCCGCTATAAAAGAGGCTGCCATGGCTCTGTGGTTAGAACTGATGCAAGGAACCAAATAAAGAGCTGAAAGTCACACTGGTCTTGAGTCTTTTTTTTCCTGCGATCTAACACTGGCGATGAAGGTGGGATTCTGAGACAAAGGAGACCAGTCGAGCACGTGGCAACAAGGACTGACCAACTGATGAGATGGCCGGCAACAACTCGCCACCCGCACCATTCGACCCAACGACAGAGGACTGGGAATCGTACATCGACCAATTCTTCATGTTCCTTGAGAGCAACGATCTGCAAGGGATCTCCGATAAAAGGAAGAGAGCCGTATTCCTGACACACTGTGAGCCCACAGTGTTCAAAATGGCCAAAGCGTTGGCCAAACTTCAGGATGTCAAACAGATGGCATGGCCAGAGTTGGACTGACTACTAAGAGCCCATTATGCACCAGGCGTCTCCAATCTCATCCGGAGACATGAATTTTATAAAAGAGACCAGAGAGAAGGTGAGATTGTCAGGGAATTCGTAGCGGCTCTGAAGGACGTTGGTGGTGCATCTGAGTTTCTCAATATGGACGAAGCCATGAGAGACCGCATGGTCCTGGGACTGAGGGATCTCACATTACAGAGCCGACTACTGACCCAGCCCAACATCACCATTACCGAGGCCATCGCCGAGGCAACCGCAGCTGAAGCCGCAAAGAAGTCAGTAGCAACCATGCAGAAAATGAATGTGGCGACCCAGCAAACATGGGCAGAAACAGGCCAACACCAAGAAAGGAAACCAGAGGGAAACCAAAAGACTACCACCATTACCACACACCATGAGGACGTCGAGTCCTTATCTGAGACCGACGAGGAGGAGGAAGAGATACACAGACTTCAGTTGGAATGGTACAGGCAAGAAAAGAGAGAATGCAAGTCGGGTTTCCAGTGCGGAGGAAACCACCCCCGATCCGAGTGCCGTTTTCTAGACACTATTTGCCGCCACTGCGAGAAACGGGGACACATTGCTAGGGTCTGCCGAAATAAAAAGAGCTACAGCCCTAGGCAATGAGACAGCACCCCCCCCCCAGGACCAGAGACAGACAGACAGGGAACCGTTGGAGCCATGAAAGCAGAAATAAGCGGCTCAGCGAACCCTACCAAAAGGAAGAGACCCATCAGACAATTACCATTGAGCATTCGAGCACGACAGATGCCCATAAAGTACACGTACAGGTCAACATTGAAGGCCAACAGTGTAACATGGAAGTGGACTCCTGATGATACCTGTCAATGGTATCCTGGAACACCATCAAATGACTAATTCCCAGCATACGAAGAAGACAACTAGAAAACCAAAGACTGACCTTGAAGGACTACCAGGGGAACAGGATCCCCGTAGTTGGAGTTGGACATTTTCAAATAACCTTCAAGGAACACTCAGAAATCCTCCCATTGACGATAGTGGACAGGGATCGCCCAAGCCTGCTGGGGCTAGAATGGTTTGTGCCTCTGGGGATCGAAGTGACTGGCATAAACAGCGTCACCAAGGCAGACTGGGAGGAGAGCCTGATGAAAGACTTCAAGGACGTGTTTGATGGGAAGCTAGGCAAGTACCGAGGGTCCCCTATTTCATTTAATTTGAACCCAAACGGCGGGTTCCATTCGCACTCAAACCAAAAATCGATGAGCAATTGGATAAGCTCATTGCACAGGGGGTACTGGAACAAATAGACCATGTGAGGTGGGAAACCCCAATTGTGACCCCGATAAAGCCAGATGGATCCGTACGAATCTGCGGATAAGGCCACCCTTAACCACGTGCTACAAAATAGCGCATACCCCATCCCAGTGGTGCAACATCTATTACATTCGCTGGGGGGAGGAAAAATCTTCGCGAAGCTCGACCTGGCACAGGCATACCAGCAAATACCCATTGATTCCAAAACAGCGGAGGCACAAACCATTGTGACTCACAGGAGGGCATTTAAATGCAACAGGTTACAATTCAGAGTCAGCGTGGCCCCAGGGGTGTTCCAAAACCTGATGGAATGTCTTTTACAAGGAATTAAAGGAGTGGTACCCTACTTCGATGACGTGCTGGTAGCCGCTAAGAACAAAAACCAATTGGAAAGCCTCCTCAGGGAAGTCCTAAAAAGATTTAAAGAGGCAGGACTCAAGGTGAAAAAAGAAAAATGCCAGCTGCCCACCGAGAAAGTTGAATTCCTGGAGTACCTAATAGACAAAGAAGGAATTCACCCTACTGAAAAGAAAATAAAAGCCATAAAAGAAGCCCCCAGACCACAAAACAAAACAGAATTACAAGCATTTCTGGGACTCATTAATTTTTATAATGTCTTTTCGCCACAGAAGGCAACAACGGCGGAGCCACTACATGGACTACTTGATAAGACAGCTACCTGGACCTGGGGCTGATGGGAAGAAGCTGCATTGCAAGGAATAAAAGATCTGCTGACATCCGAATCGGTACTTATTCAATACAGCGAAACTGTACTGCTGACAGTGACATGCGACGCATCACCTTTCGGCGTCGGGGCCATACTAAGCCACACACTACCGGATGGGAGAAAAGCACCAATTGCTTTCTACTCCAAGACGTTGTCCAAGGCAGAGAGGAACTATAGCCAGCTGGACAGAGAGGCACTAGCAGCGATCACCAGAGTAAAGTGTTTCCACGAGTATCTCTATGGTAGGACTTTCTTACTCGTTACCAACCACAAGCCACTCCTGGGGATACTCGCAGGGAACAAGGCCACCCCAAACATATTGTCACCATGGATGACAAGGTGGTCCGAATTCCTGGCCGCATATAACTACCAATTAATCCACCGGCCAGGGAAGAGCATATCACATGCAGACACCCTGAGCCGTTCCCCCCTGCCGGACCTGGAAGACGACCCGGCACCGACCACGTCCACACTACAAATAGAGACCTTACCAAACCTACCCATAACTGCATCAGACATTGCAAAAGAGACCGCTAGAGACAGACAATTGGCGTGGATTTTTAACTAGGTAGGAAAAGGGTGGCTGGAAACTGATGATGGCGACATGTTTAAACCTTTCCAAACCTGACAAACTGAGCTATCGATATTGAAGGGATGTATTCTGTGAGGGGATAGAGTTGTTATTCCAAAAAAAATGCAGAAAAAAGTACTGTGTATGCTACATGAAGGACACCCGGGCATCGTCAAAATGAAATCCCTGCCCAGGAGTTATGTCTGGTGGCCCAGGATGGACAATGACATTGAGACATGGGTAGAAACGTGCAACAAATGCCAAAAGTCCAGACCTACCTCCCCCTCCCGCACCTACCCCCAAGTGAGAGACACCCAGGGGCCCCTGGTCGATAATCCACATAGATTTTGCCGGACCCACAAGGGGATATACATTTTTAATAATTGTCGACGCTTACTCCAACTGGTTGGAGGTCACAGTCATGCAGTCCACGACGACAGAAGCCATCATCAAACAGCTAAGAAAACTATTCGCAACACATGGGTTACCGGACTTGTTAGTCTCAGACAATGGGCCGCAGTTCACAGCGCTGATTCGAAAAATTCCTCGCCGAACTGGGTATACGACATGCCCTAACTGCGCCCGCTCACCTGGCTACAAATGGACAGACGGAACGCATGGTTTGGCATACTAAATAGGCATTAAATAAAGTAGACACGGGTGACATTCAAGACAGAATCAGTAAAATGCTAACTATCCAACAATATAACACCGAACACGTCGACTAAGAAGAGCCCAGCAGAACTCCTGATGGGCAGAAAACTACGCTCACACCAGGACAGATTACACCCAACATACAACCCTGAAAAGCCACCAGACTCCTCCAGTAAATACTGCACATTCACAACAGGGGATCTGGCATACGCAAAATACCTTACGGGGGACCCACTTTGGATACCAGCTAGAATAACCCAAATAACGGGACCCCGGTCATACCGGCGAGAAACGGAGAACGGGAGAAGCTGGAAGAGACACATAGACCAACTAAGGTCTAGAATAATAGAAAGAAACACCGACAACCCCGAGAACGCACAACAACCACGCACTCAAAGACCACACCAAACAGACTTTAACAAAACCAGAGAGGGAGAAGATCAACCAAACATAAATCAAAGGGGAGGAGAAAACCCAATAATAATACAACAGCAAACAAACCAACAACAAACACCACCGGTCGGCCCATTTAGAAAACAAAACTACTTACCGGCAGAAGACTTCGGCAGAAGGGAACTGGCAGCGGAAAACCAACACGAGGCCACTCCTGGAAGAGGCAGCCGAGCCGACTCAACCAGCCCGGAGAGACCAGGCAGGAGCGGCAGAGCCGACTCAACCAGCCCGGGTAGATTGGGTGGGAGCGGCAGAGTTGACTCACCCTTCCAGGAGGTTCCACCGAGAAGGAGAGGAGAAACAGCGATCCCGTCCGAACCAGCCGAAGACAACACCGCAACTGAGCTGCGCAGGTCAAGTAGAAACCATAGAAGACCTGCTTACTTACGGGACTACGTAACGTAGGTCGGACTGAACCAAGAGAGGAGGGGTGTTCTATATTAACATACTTGAAATACCCTTTTCTGATTGGTCCATAAATGCCACTTGCTGATTGGTTCAAAAGCGTGAGCCTGATTGGTTCACATTGCCGCCTTGTGATTGGCCTGCTAGATGGGTGAGAGTTTCAAAGAGCCGTCATTGGCCGCGAGCCGCAAGCAGCTACTATAAAAGAGACTGCCGCAGCTCTGCGGTTAGAACTGATGGAAGGAACCAAATAAAGAGCTGAAAGTCACACTGGTCTCGAGTCTTTTTTTTCCCCGCGATCTAACATATTCCCTCAATAGACACCCCCCCATGCCCTTCCCCTGAGATACCTTGTGCACTTAAAGACCCGCATATTTTATAAGCGAGTGCATGGGTGAAAGAAAGGGGTTCCAGTTACGTGATTCACTCCCATGAATCCTCGAGTTATGAATGTAAAGGGTACATTACATTCATAACTCAAGGATTACCTGTACTCCTTCCTCCTCCTATTTTCCCCGCAACAACCGTGTGAGGTGAGTTTGTCTGAGAGATAATGACTGGCCCAAAGCTACCCAGCTGACTTTCTTGGCTATGGTGGGACTAGAACTCACAGTCTCCAGGTTTCACTGCTAGTTTTATGTCACTGAATGGTATAAATCTGAACATTTTTAATTATGATTTGATTAAACTCTGGATAGTTTGAAAATGGACAAGGCAGTTATGCTTTTTTAAGTTGGGTGAAGGTTCAGCAAAGTATGTATACAAGGAAACTTCACTGAACTCTGGTGTTTTTGTCTTGTCACGATTGTACATACACTGTGGAATCACCGACAGTTACACAGTAGTGGCTGTAATAGTTTCTTTTCTTTTTCCCTTTTCCAGGTGCAGCCTAAAGAGATCAGACCAAACCAAATACAACCACTGATCAGAATTTAATGAAAGGAAATCTCAGGCAACTTTACTGTGAACTGTGTACTGGAAAATAAAGTAAAATATATATATGGAGAACAACTGAAAGTGAATGTGAATGAGAAGGATTTGCTTAAAAATCATATTCAAATAAAAAAGTGATGGAAACTTCAGGTGCATGGTTTTGTGGAAGTATACAAATAGTCCTCAACTTACAACCACAATTGAGCCCAAAATTTCTGTTGTTAAGCAAGACTGTTGTTAAGTGAGTTTTGCTACATTTTACAACTCTTCTTGCTGCAGTTGTTAAGTCAGCCATACAGTTTGTCAGCCAACTTGGTCAGTTAAGCCCATGTCCCACTGCACCAACGGATGCAAAGAGGATATAAAATGGACAAAAAACCTTGCCATCCATTGGAAAACGTGATGCATCCGTTGTGTACTCACTGCATACGTGTTTCATACGCTCTATCCGTCGAGCATCCATCCACTGAGATTTCATTCACGCAAGAAGTTTTGAGCTGCACAAAACTTTTTGAATGGATGAACTTTCCACCGCGGACGATGTACATCCACGACACATACGGGCAACAAACGTTCTATGTCCGTTGTCATCCGTTAAACATCCGCTATATCCTCTCGGCATCCTCTGGACTTCCTTGCAACTCACATCCGCTGCAGCTGAAAACAGAAAGAGGGAGGAAGCAAAGGATACATGGAACGTCCACACAGCGTTAGTAGCACGGAAATAGAAAGGATGTAAGCGGATGCATCTCAGATATAAAGGATTAAAACGGACAAAACGTTTGTATATGGGATGTATCTCGGATCTTTAGGATGTCTGGAGTGTGCCTAGAGTATGTGGAAGGACACCTAGCGGAAAACTGATATTTTCTATAAAAAGGGGGAGGAAATCACCTGGATCTCAGAATGAGTCCAGCAGCCATGGTGTACAGACCTCTTCACCCTTGGTCTTGCTCTTCCACATCATCCATTGTTCTCCACCATGGATCATAACACAGTCCTTATGGTAGCTGCGTTCATTCAACACCAGAACCAAGCCCTGTTCAGACTATTTCACCTTTTCTACACAAGGAGAAGAAGGAAATGTCCAAGAGCTGTGTGAGTCTGACGATGGATCATGAGAAGAATGGAGTTTGGACTGTATGACCAGTTGATGGTGGAGCTGAGGAATGAAGACCCTCGTGCATTCCAGCACTTCATGAGGATGCCACCAGCCATGTTTGATGAAATTATAGAGCGTCTGAGACCCAGGTTGACCAAGGCAAGCACCAACTTCCGTCCCAACCTGGACCCTGGACTGAGGGTGGCACTGACTCTGTGGCACCTGGCCTGTGGAACCACAGAAACATGCAGTATGGCTGGAGGGTGCCACACAACAGCATCAGCAAAGTGGTCAGAGAAGTGGTGCAGGCCATCATCGAAGAATACGTGGAGGAGCTCCTCCAATGGCCCACCACTGAAGAAGGCTGGAGGAAAGTTGCAGAAGAATGGTATCAGAGGTGGAACTTTCCCCACACCATTGGAGCCATAGATGGGAAGCACATGGCCTGCAAAGCTCCAGCCAACTCAGGGTCCTCTTATTACAACTACAAGGACTTCTACAGTATCATCCTCTTTGCCATGGTTGATGCTGACTACAAGTTCATGTACATCGATGCTTCAGGCAACGGGTCAGCTTCAGATAGCCAGGTATACAACGCCAGTGACCTCAAGGATCGGCTGGAACGCAACCTCATCATGGGATTTCCAGATCCAGACCCCCTACCCAATGACACACAAGATGTACCCTACTTCATCGTGGGTGATGACGCCTTCTCCCTCAGAACCTACCTCATGAAGCCCTACACTTCAAGATACCTCACCCATGAAGAGAGGATCTTCAACTACAGGCTGTCCAGGGCAAGACGGGTGGTGGAGAACGTCTTTGGCATCTTGGCTAATAGGTTCCAGGTACTTCTCACCACAATGCAGCATCACCCACAGACTGTGAGGAGCATCGTGGAAGCTTGCTGCATCCTGCACAATCTCATGTACACCCGCTACCCAGTGTTGCAGAACAGGCTTGTGGACTGTCAACAAGGGAATGGGGACATGGAGCCTGGTGAATGGAGGCATGGACGAAACCTGATAGACACTGTGGATGTACAAAGCCCCAACAGAACTTCCATGAAGGGAAGAAGCAGCACAACCTACTGAAACACTGGTGCAACTCCCCAGCTGTAGCAGTGGAGTGGCAAGACAGGATGATAGGTGGTTAATGGATGCTTCCTTGAGCCTGTCTCATAACACTGATGAGATTGTGCCATGTATGTTGAGTGGTCCTACACTGAATAGGGCATTAATAAAGAGCTTTGTTTATTTTGAAATGTGTTGATCAATGAATAAACTGTTATTGATAAAAAAGGGCCATATGTGTGGCAGCTGGGAGGGTGAACCATACAGTCCCACTATGCTTGCACTGGAGGTTTATCTATCCCACAGCTATCCTTACCTATCCCACAGCTATCCTTACCTATCCCACAAGCATGCAAAGGCTTAACCATTTTTTCAAAGTTTTCACCAACACTTTTTAAAGGAAATAAAATGAACCAAGTGTGTGAAGCAAAGATAACCTTTATTAATAACTGTCTTAAGTAAACTGTATGACTTTATTAAAAAGGCAAAATGAACCAAGTAAAGTGTCTCAAGCAAAGATAAAGTGAACAGGTAACAACTCAGTCTCTGGCACTATTCTCAGTCACTCTGAGGCATGTCCATGGTCTCAGCTGTCAAGTGGCCAGGGACTGTGGAGGTGGCTGTGGCTGGAGTGCTGGTCTGAGGCGCCATTGGGGTGCTTGGCCCCGAGAGTACAACAGGGGATGGTGTGTTCAGGATGCTGTCCGAGAGCTGACTCAGTCCGGTGAGGTTGAGAGGCCCTTCATCAAGGACCTGAGATGTGAGGCCCAAGACTGATGACAGATTGGCCGTTGATGGGCTTGGCTGTGGGGTGGAGGAAGGAGGAGTGTAGTGGGGCTGTCTGGTATGCAGCTGGGTGAGGACTGGCGTCTGTGGTGTGCGATGAACCTGGGCCTGGACTGGGAAGGTCTGCTTGTGTTGTGGGAAATCCTGGTAGTCGTAGCCTTGGTAGGTGAGGGGCTGTTGAAAGCCGTGGAAGGGCTGTGACATCGCCTGAGGTGGAGGAGCAGACCTGGACTGGGTCGGAGCAGGTTCAGCTGGGCCTGGAGGGTTGTGCAGAAGTGCTGTTATCTTCTGCTTCATCACCTGGTATTGGGCCTCGGGCAGGTCAATGAAAGTCTGGCTCACGTAGGTGATGAAGGGCTTCCGGTTCGAGGATGGTATGTCACTATGGAGAGTTTTCCAGCTGAGAGAGAAGATCTGTACTGGTTTTGATTGTGTCCCTGATCTCCAACAGGACAGTGTGGCTCTGGCCCTCCAGTCTGCCTCTCTGCCTGCTTTCTGTGGAGGTGGAGCTGGGTGTGGGTGTGGGTTGGTCTCTGGTGGCTGGCGCTTCTTCCTCCATTTGTGACAGGGGATCCTCCACGTCCTCTGGCATGGGGAGTGCAGCTGTCGGGGGGGGGTCTCTGCCGTGGGGCTCTCCGAAGACACCTGCCTGGACATGGTAGCTGTCTCCTGGCTGGAAGAGGACTGGCTGTCTATGGGCTGTCTGAGGGAGAGGGGTGTCAGAGGGGCTGCTCCTCAGTGGTGGACCTCTCCCTCCAGGAAGCTGCAATTGGCCATGACGTACATCTCCCGGTCAGTGAGCTTGACAGCAGCCCGGCCAGATTTCTTCAGGTGTAGTTTGCCATACAGGTGTGCATGTGCTTCCACCATCCCAGGAGTAGTTCTGAAGTGTAGCCCAGGCTCTCTGCCTTGTCTCTCCAAGCTGCCTGCTTCCTCTTGGTGTCATGATAGAGTCTGTGGCCCTTTCTCCAGAGGTACTCGTTCTCCCTCAGCCATGCCAGCACCTCCTCTTCATACACCGGAAAGGGTGTACTGTTTCCTCTCTCCCTTCTCCTTCCCTTGCCTCTTCCTCCCTCTGGCAGGGGCTTCAGCAGCAGGGCCTTCAGGGGCTTGAGCAGCAGGGCTTTGAGGGCCTTGGGGCTGGTCCACCACAGCAGCAGCAGTAGCAGTAGCAGAAGCACCAATAGCAGCAGGAGAAGCACCAGCAGCAACACCACCACCACCACCACCACCACCACCAGCAGCAGCAGCACCAGCACCAGCACCAGCAACACCAGCAGAAGCACCAGCAGCTTCAGAGTCAGTGCCAGGGGGTGGGATGATGGTTCTGTCCTTCTTGCCAGGACTGGCAGGAGTAGGCACAGGCTTCCTCTTCTACCCTGACTGACGAACCATGGTGTTCCTGCTAGATGTATGTGGCAGCACGTCTTTCCTCTGAATGCTGACTGCGTGCGAGCTGCATCCTTTTATATCCACGGAGCTGATGCAATTCATACTCCCTGCATGTGCAGTGAACACTTTGCATCCGGTATACATCCGCTATGCATCTGCTTTGCTTCCTCTAGGCGTCCGTGATGCATCCGCGTCATCCGCTATGCATCCACTCCTTCCGCTATGCGTCCGCTTCACAATTCTCCCCCGGAAGCTCTTCGGATGTGTCATCCGCTTCCATCCACTGTCATCCGCTAGGCTTCCTACGAACATCCGCTTAACATCCTTGCTACGTACTACCCCCATCCGTTCCTTTCCGTTCTTTTCCGTTGTTCATGTAAATTTTCACCACTTTTGAGAGCGGATGACAACGGATGGAGCCACCCCCGAAATTTTGCTCATCCACTGTGTCCTTTTTGCATATGTTTTGCGTCCGTCGGCCAGTGGGACCTATTGGTTGGAGGCCTGTTCTCCTGAGCTGCAGAGAACAAGTCTACTAACAACGTTTTAGATATTTGAAGACTGCTATCCTTCAGTGTTCTCATCTGCAGGCTAAATATACCCAATTTGCTTAGCCATCCATCATGTAGTAGCCCCCTGTGAACTATCTATGGTTTGTAAATTTGTCAAAGTCCTTTTTAGATCACTTGTGGACTTCAACTTCAAAGCTGGCTGAGGAATTCTGGGAATTGAAGTCCACAGGTCTAAAAGTTGCCAAGGTTGGAGATCCCTGTTTTAGATGGCACTGAGGTGTCAGAACAGGACATCGTATTCCATACAGGGTCCAACCAAGGCTGAGTAGAATGGGACAATTACTTCTTGAGATCTGGACTTACGCTGCTCTTAATATGTCCCAAAGTAACATTTGCATCACTCTTTGTTCTTTTCATCCACCTACTCAGAAGAGACACTATGTTGACTCATGATGTTAAATACTCTTCCTCTGTATCTCAGTTGTGTGGGCTAGTTTTGGTTACTCAGTAATGCAGAAAATGCCCATTCTAGGCCTTTCTTCGTCAGCAATTTTAAGTATCATTTTGACTTCTGAAAAAACATTTCAGGATCGAAATCATAAATGATATATATCAATGATGTTCAAACAGACATTTATTGTCAGAAACTTAGCAAAGTGGGAATGAACCCCAAACAATTTGACAGCCTTTTTTCATTTATATCCCATCTTTATTATTTTTATGAACAATTCAAGGTGCTAAACATAACTCCTTCCTCCTCCTATTTTCCCCACAACTATTATCCTGTGAGGTGAGCTGGCCTGAGAGAGAGAGAGAGAGGGAGAGAGGGAGAGGAAGAGAGAGAGAGAGAGATTGGCTCAAAATCACCCAGCTGCTTTCATGGCCAAGGCTACATACAACTCACAGTATCCTGTTTCATTTTAGATGAATGGTTGTCTAATCTCTTCTTAAAAACTTACAACATTGGAGCATTGACAACATCTGGAGGCATTGTTCTAACTGTTAGGAAGTTTCTCCTTAATTCCAGTTTGTTTCTCTCCTTGCTTAGTTTCTATCCATTTTTTCTTGTTCTGCCGTTAGGTGCTTTGGAGAATAGGTTGAGTCACTCTTCTTTGTGGCAATCTCTCAGATATTTGAAACACTGCTATTGTGTCACTCCTGATCCTTCTTTCCTATAGATTACCCAATTCCTGCAACCATTCTTGATTCAGTAAGATCATTCCAGGTTTTAGAGATTTGGTGATGTCTTTTTTTTTTTTTTCAATGTTGGTTGAGGAAAGAACAATTAAAGCCAGTGGATTCCCCTGAATGTCTGAGTGATTGCCCAAAATTCGAGAAGCATGAAAGGGATCTCAGAGTCATATTACGTTAAGGTTTGAGAATGCTTTGAAAACCAGGATCTCTAGTGACAGCAAAAGCTAAATTCTCTTCAAGACTTTACTTATTGATGGAGGTGGCAACAGTAATTGTTTTAATTAAAGAGAAAATTTTGCATATATATATATATATATATGTATGTATGTATGTATGTATGTATGTATGTATGTATGTATGTAT
>BLBF01000066.1:775129-799272 GCA_015471245.1 Laticauda colubrina | reverse complement strand
ATGGCTTGGTGGGTGTGGCTTGATGGGCCTGGTAGGGGAAGGATACTGTTGTCAACTCTCTGAACACTGAAAGTAACTTGGGAGAATGTTAAAAAAGCACTAGCTAAAGCAGCACAGACCTATAAAAAACAGGCAAAGAAACATCAAGCCCCGCAGTGGCCATTCCAGGAGGGGGAGAAGGTCTACCTCTCCACAAAATATCTGAGGCTAAAACTCACTAGCAAGAAACTGGGGCCAAAGTTTATGGGACCATTCCTCATAGAAAAGCTTCTCAATCCCGTCATGGTGCAGTTGAAATTGCCACGATTGCCAGGGAAGATACACCCGGTATTCCATAGTATCCTCTTAAAACCTGTGGTCGGATTGGCCCCTATCTCATGAACCCCCAGGCCCATGGTCATAGGAGGCCAAACCCATTATGAGGTGCAGCGAATCCTTGATTCGAGGTGGCACAGGAGACAACTCCAATACTTAATCAAGTGGAAGGGCTACCTTCCATTATCAGAGGCATCTTGGGTAAAGAGTGGGATTGTCCAGTCCGATCACCTTATATAGCAAGATATATAGAGCAAGATACCATGCAGAAAATCCAACCAAGGCTAGGGGGGCTTTGCAACCCTAAATTCTATATCTGCACTCGATTTGTTTAGCTTTATATAGGTCACCTTCAAGAAGTAAGAGGAGCCGAATGTCAACTCATAAAACATTCCTATGCCTGTTTTAGCAATTGCCATAAAAAAGAGGGGGGAGGGAGGAAGGAAATCTGGAAGAGCAGTTGAAAGTGAAAGTACATTCCGGCTCTTATCTTTAAAAGATTGTAAACCCTCAAATATATGCTGTATAATTGGAGAAAGTGAATGATGACACCAAACCTGTGAATGTGCTCAATTGGAGAATCTGGTTTATGAGACACCCAGGGAGAAGGGGGGAAACAGGGTCACAGGTGACTGTGAATTACATGTGCCAGAGTTGGCTTCATATAGGGCAGTGTCAATATGTTGCCTCTAATGAATCCTTTGAAGGTTTTTGAAGTTTGGCTTGAGAATCATGATTTAATTAGAGTGATTGCTGGAATCCTAACAACTGTAAACTCCATTCCCTCCCCACTCCTGGGGGAAGGTTACCATTGTTTCTCTGAACTCAAATTTTCCGCTACTGGTTCTCCAGAACTGGTCAGAACCTGCTGAATACTATCTCTGTATACAGCCCTTTTTGGCACAGGACCCAGTTATTGGTGAGACTGTCTACCTCCAATCATTTCTGTTCATCCCATGAGATCAGAGAGGGTAGGCATACTCCAGATCCCTTTTGTTAAACAAATCATGTAATGTGACGCAGGAAGTTTGCCTTCTGTGACATCATACCTGCTGATATGACACCATACCATCACACCATACCCACATCCCCCAACATTCAGATGGACCTGCCCTCATTGGCACTGGACTTCTTCCTCATTCAAAAAATGGGCCAATTTGTTTTGGTCTTTCTGCTCATATTTTGATGGGAATGGTGCAAGTGCATTGGGTTATTTCAATTATTTTTAAATTGCTTCTTGTTGCTAATTATTCTGCTGTTTGCTGGCAACACAGGGCATATAAAACTACACAAGCAAGTCATAAACTATTACAGTGATCCTATTTATTTAGCATTTAGTTTCTTGAATCAGTCAACAGATGTACAGTGTCAAAGAATGAAGCCACCACATTGTTCATTTCTTACACCTTAATTGTTCTACTGATTGATGTTTTCCTTACATTAGACAAGCAAGTTAGGAGTCTGGCTCAGTTGCCCATTTTGTTAATGAAGTAAGAGAATTATATCCTCTTCCACTGTGACTTTTCTATGCATTGTGTGTTCTAGTTAAAGAAAACATAAGAAAATATAAAGAATAGAAGTTAGAATAGCAAAACATGATCTTTTTTGATTGACTGATTGCTCCAGAAGTTATCCGTTGAGAATTATTAATCAAATATGTTAATTAATAATCAGAAGGCTGATATTTTAGATACATTTCAGGTACAAATACAAGTTATTTTTAATTGGTAGCACTGCTTCCAGCTGAATTTTGAGTTGGTTTCTTTGTGATTAATATTCTTCTACTGTTCTTGTTTTCCTGTTCTTGTATAATGTTTGCTGGGCTCTTGAAATATTTCCTGGGACAAGAAAAGAAAACAAGATGTTGCTTTAAAAAATAGTAAACATCAAGATGGTTTGCAATCTCACTCTCCTCAATCCTTGGGTCTTCTCTGAAATTTGCTTTTATTTTTCTTAAAGACTGAGATGTTGCACTGCTTTGACAAAAGAAGTATTGAAATTGCACTTCAAACTCAGACCCTTTTGGATGTGTGTGAAATGTCATGATGCAAGTACAAAATTTTGGTGGGTTTGTGTTGCAGTACAGGTAGTCCTTAACTTACAACCATTCATTTAATGATCCTTCAAAGTTACAACAGAATTGAGAAAGGTGGTTACAACTCATCCTTGCACTTATGATTGGAATTAGGGTGGATTTTCATCGGTCTGGTATTTGTAATTGAAATAAAGTCTTAATCTAAAGTTTGAAAATGTATTTTTCCTTTATACGGTATATAATGCTTAAGTAATTTCTAAAGTTTGCAAAATATTATTAAAATGCATTTGAAAATTTCAAAGTTAAGAGAAAATTAAAAAAAAAGATGCATTAGCTTAAAGAAAAATTTAGAGTTTTAAAAAAGATGAACGCAAGAAGAAGAAAAAATATTCTATGAGGGTAACTTGGAGGGAGTAACATAAATTGAATGAGTTAATTGGAGTTAGTTGGAATTTATTTGGTCTGAAAATGAACTTTAAAGTATGTATATTAAGAGGAAGTTTTAAAAAAGATTTACTAGAATGTTTTGATTTTAGAAATGTTTTAAAGAATAGCTTAGTGTTTTAAAATGGATGAAAAAAAAGTATTTTCCTTTTAAGGTTAAAGAATCTGAAAGAATACAGTGAATTTTGTTAATATAAATGGTGATAGTTTAAAAAGATTAAATGCAAATAGAAATACATATTATTTCAATAGCAAGGAAGATAAAGCAGAAATGGTTAAATTGATTTAAAGAGGAGAATTCAAATATAAATATATTCTCCTATTCAAAGAGGAGAATATATTAATGTTTTACTTGGATATCACTTCTGGATTTTGCACTTGCAATGAAAAAAAATGAAACCTTGACTTATGCTGATTAATTTGTTGTTATAGAAATGAGTAATTATATATTAACGTGTAAAAGTAAAAAGTTGAGGTTGTAATGTTATCTTGTACTATGTTAAAAAGAGTCAGAAGTCAATGCCTTTTTCTGTCTTCCCTTGTACCTCATATTTTCTTTCCCCTTTCTTTTTTCTTTCCTTCATTTCCCATTTTTATTTTTCTTTATATTTTATATAAAGGTCAAAAAAAGTTTCAAAAATTTTAGCAAAGGGTTCTCTGCCTGGTTGCAGGTGGGCATGGCCATGGGGGGGGGGGGGGAGCGTTTTTGTCCTCCTCAGGCTCTGGAGGGTTTCCTCAGGCCTCCAGGAGGGCAAAAACTGCCTCCCTGGGCTCTGGAGGCTCTCTGGAGGCCGGAAACGGGCCCATTTCCAGCCTTCCTGAACTTCTGGGAAGCCCCTTTTTCACCCTCTCTGAGCCTCTGTGGATGCTCTGCACTTACTTGCATCCAAAACAGGCCGTGTGGGGATTCCTGGAAGGGGCAGCATGGGCAGGGCCAGCCAGGAGTGGGATTTGGGGGTTCTCCGAACTGTACAGAATATTAGTTAAGGGCTCTCCCAAACCCTTGCGAACCCACAG
Source organism: Laticauda colubrina (assembly GCA_015471245.1). Classification (NCBI taxonomy): domain Eukaryota; kingdom Metazoa; phylum Chordata; class Lepidosauria; order Squamata; family Elapidae; genus Laticauda; species Laticauda colubrina. Next base: position 795,461 of record BLBF01000066.1, on the reverse strand, counting down.
CAGCCCATCCCTGGTTATAAGTCAGTTGGTCCCAGATTTGGCCATAAGTCAAGGGCTACCTATCTTGCAATGCCACTTTTCCCAGACTGGCTTGTCTGACCCCTTTTCAGAAAACAGTGCTAGCTAGAATAAAATGTAATTCATGATACAAGTCTGTATATGGTCCGTCATGAATAACTATTATTAGTTTACTTATTTCACTAAGGAAATAAATTAACTTCTGTGAAACATATTATTAAAGAAGCACTTTAGGATCAATAAAGAACCAGCTCAGCATTAATTCCCCTTCAACAGTGAACAGAAAAAAAAAATAGGGACAGAATTTTAAAACTGGAAGCTTGTAATTAAAAGAAAAGAAAAAAAGAAAAGGGGGAAAAATCTTGTGATTTGATTCCCCTTATGGCAAACACCGCTATTGCAGCAGCAGCTTTTTGTGGGCAGAAAAGTCACAAAATTCTCAAGAAATTACAGGAGTTCAGGAAAACCTGTAGTAAATACATAAGAAAAACCCTTGGGTCTTCATTTACAATCAAGAGGACTAATTATACAACTCTACAAAGAAAAGTCTACCATGGACGTATAAATGGCTTCCAATTGCATAAATTATTATCAGAACAGCAACTCAATTTGTATCGAAAATGGGTCTTTGGATCTTCCCAATAACTCCCACATTTATTCTGTTCATCTTCCAAACAGGTTAGCATAAGTTTCTCCAGACGCATACCTGCATTTAAAGAGAAAGGAACCACATTTCAATTCTCCCTAATTTCCCGTGGAAGATGCATCTCACATTTTTGTAAAGTCATTTGTTCCCGTGACAAGCAGTTCTTGACTTACAACAGTTCATTTCCTGACCACTGGAAGTTCCAACACCATAACCATTTATTTATTTGATTTATATTGCTGCCTATTCTCCCAAGGCGACTCGAGACGGCTTACACAATGTTTCATCATATTTAAAACAAATACATAAAAATAAAAACAATAAAAACTAACAAAAAGAATCAAATAAATTAGTAAAGTACAATAGAACAAAATTTGGGAAAACAAAAAACAAAACAAAAAATCAAAAACCAACTCCCAACCCCCTCCCAATGACAGCAGACCACACTAGCCACCTGATGGGCTCCATCCCTCTCTGGGTTCCCCAGGCCCGTTGGCAAAACCAGGTCTTCAGTGTCTTTTGGAAGAGTATTAGTGAGGGGGCCATTCTAATACCTGGGGGAATGATGGTCCAGAGAGACGGAGCCACCACGGAGAAGGCCCTTCTGGGTCCCACCAGGTGTATCTCCCTCAGGAATGGGGCCCACAACATTCCCTGCCACGGTTTGCAACCTTCTGACCAGCAAAGGCAATGGGGAAGCCAGATTCAGGTAACAAACGTGCTCCCAGCTTAACAACTGCAGCAATTCGCTTAACCATGGTGGCAAGAAAGGTTATAAATGAATGGTTGTAAGTCAAGGACCACCTGCATTACTCCTAGAAAAGCCAGCTCTGTCATAGGAATGTAGTAAGAATCCTTACTTCCGAAGACTTGCAGGTGGCCACACACTCCCTCAGAGGTGAGGCAGAAGCTGTTAAGAGGAAGGCAAGGAGCCACTGGCCATAAGGACATGCAGTTTCGACAAGTCAAAGTATCTATTGGGAAAAAGACAGAAAGATTGTATTCTGCAACTGAGTTCCCCAACTGGGGGCAAGGGAGAGGGGATGGTTTTGTATGAGTGGCTAGCAAACTTGTGCACCAAAGGTGGTATTCAGCAGGTTCTGACCAGTTCTGGAGAACCGGTAGCGGAAATTCTGAGTGGTTCGGAGAACTGGCAAATACCACTTCTGACTGGAGATTTTACATTATCCTTCCCCTGCCATGCCCACAGAACCGGTAGTAAAAAAAAATTAATTCCATTACTGGTGTGCACATGCATGCACAGCTCCATTTGCATGAGAGGCATGCACGCATGCCTGCCACTCTCTTAAAATGGAATGCATGCATTTGCTCGCTGCTCACGCAAGTGAAGATGTGCATGCTTGCTGGCCATTTCCATAGCCTGGTTGTAATCCCCTTAGAACCCTCTAGTAGGCCACAGCCCACAGGTTGGGAATCCCTGTTCTACAAGTATCCTGGCCCTGTGCCATGTAGGGCTTTTAAACCCAGCAAGCTACAAGCCGATAACTTATTTAAAATGTGTTCATTCTGCACTTTGTTTCTTCTTCCCCATTCATTCATTTTTATTCTTAACATTTAGATAATGTCACGTTTCCTGTTTTGTGGTTTCTAAAATCCAACAAAGTTAGGTTATTCTAGTAGAGATATAGAAATCTGTATCAATAACAATAACATTTAGACTTATATACTACCCTGCAACGCTGTACAGCACTTCTTACAATGTCGGTCAGCATTATTCGCATATTGTCCCCAACAATCTGGGTCCTTATTTTACAAACTCAGAAGGATGGAAGCCTGAGCTCCATCAGGATTGAACTCCAAGCTGTGGGCAGAGTTTGCTTGCACTTAACCACTGCACCATCAGGGCTCCATAGAGCTATCTATATATTACTGATACAAACAATTGAAAAGGAACAAATATTAATGGTAGATTATGTTTGGTTTAAACATCACTGCAAGCATCTGTTCTGTAAAACACCTTATCGATGTTGGGCTCGGCTGGGCTAGTTAGTATTCCTAGCCCATAGATGTTATCTTCGCTGGAAAAGCCCGGCGATTGATTCAGTCACATTAATTACAAACCTGATAGGATATAGTAAAAGATAAAGAGGATTTCTTGTTCTTCTCTCAGCCTATCTGAGAAAAGAGATTCCCCCCTATTATGAAATTTTATTTTATTATGAAAATAACCTCTGGTTACAGATTAGACCTGGCTGGGGAATATATTGGGCTTTTTCTAAGACATATATAGCTGAAGTGCCAGAAGCTAAGGGCTCACCCTAATGCAGCCAAAATCATCATTTTCACTCTTTAGAAGCAAAGTCTCCTTGACTATATTAAATATTTAATAGGAAGGAGAGATTTAAAACTTTCTCCCAATGAGCCTAATGAAGACCTCTATCTAATAGATTGGCAATATATCCCTATTTTTATTAGGGACTTACCTCCCATCGTGATGAAGAGAAGAAGATAGACTATAAGTAACCAAAGCTGAACCATGCCTATTACTCCCCAGTCTGTCAGAAAAGGCTTGGATAGACCTTGCCATGGAAAGAGAAGAAGGGATTTTTTAAAAAAAATCTGTGGGTAGTTGGGTTTTTAATTTAATCACACATCTATATTTCAGAAATCAGCTTGTACTTGTGTAGGTGGATCAACCATACCAGTGATGGACATTGAGATCATGGAACAACTTTCAACTGTTTGATCTGTAGATTAAAATTTTTCAGTATCAACATCAGTGGGGAATTTTGAGGCCCACTTATTGCTTGGAGTATGGACAATTCAATATCCATCTCTCCTATCATAAAGAGTTTTCACCCTAGACATAAATACTGCTAGAAAAAAACTATACAGGTCTCTAGAAAGAGGACTATGCAACTGTTCCACCTTATGGTCTCACTGTTGGCAATGCAACACATACTCTCACTATCTCCAGTCCAACTCCTCTTTCTGAAATTTCTAGCTATGAACAAGAGTTTTATGTTCCCTCTTCCACACACGTTTTCTTCAATAAAAAAAGGAAGAGGGTAAGAATAGCTCTGAGGAGATTGTTTATGAAAACTGCAAATATCTCAAGAATGACAAAATGTTGTCTTTCTCTCTCTGGATCTTCTCTACTAGTCCCTAAGAACACATTCAAAGGATTTTTCTTGTCAGAACTCTGCATAACCTCAAACTACAGAGGGGGAAGTTCAGAAATAATGTTAGAAGTTATTGCTTCACAGAGAGAGTAGCGGAAGCTTGGAATCAACTTCCAGCGGAGGCGATAAATCAACTGTAAGTACAGGTAATCCTCAACTTACAACAGTTCATTTAATGACCGTTCAAAATCACAACAGCACTGAAAAAAAGGGATTTATGACCGTTTTTCTAAGTTATGACCTCTGCAGTATCTTCATGATCATGTGATTAAAATTCAGATGCTTGGAAACTGGTTCATACTTATGATTGTTGCTGTGTCCTGAGGTCATGTGGGACCTTCTGACAAACTAAGTCAATGGGGAAGCCAGATTCACTTAACAACCAGGTTACTAGCTTATCAACTGCAGTGATTCACTTAACAACTGAGGCAAAAAAGGTCATAAGCTGGTCAAAACTCACTTAACAGAAATGTTGGGCTCAACTGTGGTCCTAAGTCAAGGACTATCTGTAATTGATAGATGTTTACATATGACAAAACAAATCAAAAAAATAATAAAATAAATTCTGTAGAAATTCTCAGTCATCCAGGTCATGGTTGTCCCAAAGGTGTTTTTTTTTTCAGGAGGCAACTGGACTTTCTGGTTTTTTTCTTTGAAGATGTTTTGCTTCCCACCCAAGAAGCTTCTTCAGCTCTGACAGGATAGTGGGGAATAGGCAACCATGACAAGATGACTGAGAATCTACAGTCTTTTAGCTATACAATTTGGGATGTAGGAATGGATTTCCAGAGGAAAAATTGCAGACCAGAGGAACAAGGAGCACTACTCAGGTGACCCCGAGAACACAGATGTGCTTCAACACAAGTGCTTCAACGACCCTCTAAAACAAGGGCTGTCAAACTCCCAGCCGGTGAGCCAGATGCATCACATTCTGGCCATGCCCACACCTGGTTTAGCGAAGGGGGGAAAAGTCCTGAAATGTCACATGATGCAGCCATGATGTGAATTTGACATCCCTGCTCTAAAAGGATGCAAATGACTAGCTGTCTGCAAGGAATATAAATCCTTCCATTCCCCACTATCCTGTCAGAGTGAAAAAGCTTCTTGGATGAGAAGTGAAACATCTTCAAAAAAAAAAAAAAAACACACCAAGAAAGTCCAGTTGCTTCCTGAAAAACACAAATTAAAAACTCAAAAGGGCAGACTGGATGGACCATTAGGTTTTTTTCTACCAGCAGTTTTCTACCACAACCCCGTTATGGATGAATGGAGCGATGGATAGGTAATCTGCTCCTGCAGCCTTTCTGAAAGTGCAATCAAATGCACATCTACTCAGACAAAAAGCTCACCGATTCAACCTTAATTCAGTCTTCTGTGAAAGTAGGAGGCACAGCTACACTTACTGGATCCTTTTGAATCCTTACCATGGTTACAATCTGGTATCCCACAACAAGCTCATCTGAAATGGTGTCTATTCAGAGTGATGCCCTGCAAGGGATTCTCAGCTCCACAAGGTCCATTTGCAAATCATTCCAACCGGATCCTTTGCAGCTGCATCAGTGTAGCTTTCCTGTACGCACAGTTTACCCATAAAGAGTTAATGGCATCTTTGATTACATTTCTTCTGGTCTGGCAGGTATATATTTCATTTTGTATTATATCATAACTGTTTTTAACTATTTTACAACCATTCCTTGCCTAGAGTCACTTGTTTGAGATAGAAAATAAAATATGTGCAAAAGAGGCCAACAGCCAGAGGCCAGCCTGCTGAGATTCCACCAAACTTGGCTTCATGCTACCCGCTGCTAAAGCTTTGTTGTGAAGCTTTTAAAGCAGAGCCTATGAGGGCAGACCAATGTCATCTGCTCCATCCACAAGAAACTCACAATCCCTTCTGAGTTCCCCACTCTTGAAAAATCACCATTGCCTTTTCCAACAAGACATGCAGCATGGTCTTTAACTCTCTTTTTGGTTTAGTTTTTATTTAATTTAATTTAATTAATTTATGTTGCCGCCTATTTGCCCATGGCGACTTGAGGCAGCTTATACAATGTAAAACCATATTTAAAACAAAAAATAAAACTAACAAAAAGAACCAAATAAATTAATAAAGTACAACAGAACAAAATCTGGAAAAAAATTTTTTAAAAAATCACCCAACTCCCATCCCCTGCCCCAACAACAGCAGATCACACTAGCCATTTAATGGGCTCCATCCTGCTCTAGATTCCTCAGGCCCGCTGCCAAAACCATGTCTTCAGTGCTTTCTAGAAGAGTGCTAGAGTGGGGGCCATTCTAATCTCTGGGGGAATATTCTAGAGAGAGGGAGCCACCATGGTGAAGGCCCTTCTTCTGGGTCCCACAAAGTGTATCTCCCTCAGGGATGGGACCCACAACTTTCCCTGTCTCCTCGCTCTAATGGGTCAGATGGATGTGACTAGCAAGAGACATTCCCTCAGATAACTTGGTCCCAAGCCATGAAGGGTTTTAAAGGTGACAACCAGCACCTTGAATTGTACCCAGAAGCAAATTGGCAGCCAATTCAGCTTCTGCAGGAGAGGTGATACATGTGCACACCGGGGTCTGCACAAAAACCATGCAGGCCACTACATTTTGCACCAACTAAAGCTTCCGGATGCTCTTCATGGGCAGCTCCATGTAAAACGTGGAAGACAGGAAGTTACTACAGCATGAGTGATTGTGAGTAGGGACCGTTGGTCCAGGAAAGGGTGAACTGGTGCACAATCCGCAGTTGCGCAAAGGCCCTCCTGGCCGTGACCTCCACCTGCTATTTGGGCAGGAGTCGTGAATTCAGGAAAACCCCTAGATAATGCACTGGGTCTGTGGAGTAGTGCCACCCCATGCAAGACCAAAGGTGGCAATTCTCCCTGAGGTAATGAATGCCAAACCCAAAGCCACTCGGTCTTGCAAGGTTTTAGTTTCAACCCGTTGCTCCCCATCTCGCCCCTAACAGCCTTTAGGCACTGTGAGAGGGAGGACATAGCAACACTTAACTTACCACGGGCCGAGACTTTTTGCTGTAGACTTTGGCTGTTCAGTGGAATGGAAAGACAGGATTGGAATTGAATAAAGAAAGCAAAGTATCCAGATAGGTTGGGTATTTCTCAGAGCTCTTAAGACTACACGGTGACCTCCAACAATCCTGTCTTTCAAAACACGTGTTGGCTCCGCCACCAGCAAATGTACCCCCAGTCCAGGGACATCCCTGCTTTTGTTACCTTTTGCTCCTTTGCAGGCAATTGAGTGGCGGTTGCTGCGCTTTGATCAGTTTTGATGCAAAGAGTGAGTCAGAGGAGAGGTCTCTTGCCTCTGATTAACCCTTATGTGTAAAGTCGTAACATGTGCAAAAAATCACTCATAGCTTTTTACAGCCAGTACAGTGGAACCTCTGGTCATGACCATAATTCGTTCCATAACTTTGGTCGCAACCTGAACCTATTTTACCCATTGGATTGTATGTAAATATGATCAATCTATTCCAGACCCCTATGAACTGTATACAAATATTGTCTTTTAAAGATTTTTAAGCACAGAAATGTTAATTATGCCATAGAACTTACGGTGTAATAGCAAAATGTAAAATCCTTTAATACAAACACTGAGAAAAACTTGAACAATAGAGAAGACTGTTCAGTCGGTCAATTCTGAGAGAGGGAGGGAGGGAGGGAGGGAGAGGGAGGGAGGGAGGGAGGGAGGAAGAGAGAGAGAGAGAGAGAGAGAGAGAGAGAGAGAGAGAGAGAGAGAGAGAGAGAGAGAGAGAGAGAGGGAGAGGTGTTATTGTTTTGAGGGAGAGTCCACCTCCGTGATGGAAGGATGTTCTCCTTCAGGTGTTTTGTCTCTTGTGATTTCTTCAACTTCTAATGTTTTGTCTTCAGGGATTTCTGGGTCAGGGGCTTCTTGGTTTTTCTTAATCAATTTTGCTGGTGGACCAACAGTCACCAAAAGCCGTTCTAATGTGACATGTCTTTTCCTGCGCATCAAAACTTTACGGAAATGAGCGATGACATGATCGTTCATCATGTTCAACATTCTATTCATAAGAGTTTTGTCAGGGTGATGCTTTTCAAAGAAATTCTGGCACTCATTCCATTTTCTTATGATGTCTTTCAACACATCACTTTTAATCACCTCGCTTTCATCTTCTTCCCCCAATGACTGCTCCTCAGTGAGCACCTTATGCTGCTCAATCTGGAGTGCAACGAGTTCGTCCGAGGTCAGTTCCTCATCGTGATCTTTGACCAATTCCTCGATGTCATCACTGTCGACTGCAAGACCCATGTTTTTACTCATGGACACAATCTCATCCACAACAGGGGGCTCAAATCCTTCAAAATCTCGCTCAGCAACGCATTCAGGCCAAAGTTTCTTCCATGCTGAGTTCAAGGTCCAGTATGTGACATCTTCCCAAGCTTTGTCAATGAGGCTGAGGCAATGAACGATATTAAAATGGTTCTTCCAGAACTCCCTCAGGGTCAAAGAAGTCTCTTCGGTGACATTAAAACACCTGGTGAAGAGTCCCTTAGTGTACAGCTTCTTAAAGATGGAAATTATTTGCTGGTCCATGGGCTGCAGAAGAGGAGTCATGTTTGTGGGGATAAACTTGACCTCAATGAAGTCGTACTCATTGTCCATTAGGTCAACCAAACTGGGAGGGTGTGCCAGTGCACTGTCCATCAGAAGAAGGCACCTTTCAGGCAGATGATTGTCGGAAAGATATTCCCTAGCAGCGGGAACGAAAGCCTCATGCAGCCATTCCAAAAACAAGCTCCTTGTGACCAGACCCTTTGTATTAGCTCTCCACATCACGGGCAGTCTGGTCTTGTTTACATTGTGCTGCTTGAACGCATGAGGGTTCTCATATTGGTAGACGACTAGCGGTTTAATTTTTAGATCGCCACTTGCGTTCGCACACAGCAGAAGGGTCAATCTGTCTTTCATTGGCTTGTGGCCAGGCATAGCCATCTCCTCCTGTGTGATGTAGGTCCTCTTTGGCATTTTTTTCCAAAACAAGCCCGTCTGGTCGCAGTTAAATACCTGTTGTGGGACATATCCTTCAGCCTCCATGAATTTAGCGAAATCTTTTGTGAACGCTTCTGCAGCAGCAGCAGGAGTGTCAGAACTAGCAGCCTCTCCATGCCTTACAATATTATGAGCACCATTTTTCTGACAAAACCATTCAAACCATCCTCTACTGGCTTTAAATTCATCACTTTCTCCACTCGAAGAAGCGTATTTCTGACGCAAATTACCATATAGCATCCTAGCTTTCTCACATATGACCACCTCGCTTACGCTATCGCCTGCAAGTTGCTTCTCGTTCAACCATGCCAGCAACAGCTTTTCCACCTCTTCCAGCACTTGAGGCCTCTGCTTGGTTAGCATTGTCACTCCCCTTGCAACATTAGCTGCTTGAATAGCCTTCTTCTGCTTCAAAATAGTCGAGATCGTAGACTTTGGTTTATTGTACTCTGCAGCAAGATCGGTAACACGCAAACCACGCTCATACTTTTCAATAATTTCCTTCTTCACTTTCATTTCAATTTTCCTCAAAACCTTCTTCCCACCAACATTCCTACCACTCTTCACTTGATTAGAGGCCATGGTTAATTGCAAAATTAGTGCAATGGCCACACTCGGTTGAGAGGAAACAACAGGAAATTTGGCACTTACAAGCAAAATGCTGCCGAAGGGGAAATCAGCCGCGCCAGTGTTTGACTGCCACCCAAATATTTGTTCACGACCAGATGTTAAAATGTTGCAAAAGAAGTCTCAATAAAGAAGAATATTTGTAGTTCAGGGTTGAAATGAAGGGGGGGGGGGGTCTCTTGGTGCTGCTCTCTTGCATGCACGCGTGTCAGGCAGAACTCGTGCCTCCAAACCTCCTTTAGCAACGGCCGTTTCACTTTCTCATCTGCAAGGGAGTGGCTCTCGTCTAAAGGAAGGGCTCTCCAAATTTGGCAACTTTAAGATTTGTGAACTACACGGTTTTTGCCCCGGTTTCTCTTCTCAGTTGCATTGCATAAATCTCAGCGCTGACTTTCAGCAGACAACTATGATAAAAACCGCAAACGTCAAGAACCAGCATTTTACAAATCAGCGTGTTTTTTTTTTTTTACATCCTTGGGAACTTTTCGGAGTTGCGGGCTTCAAGTGTCAGAATTCCCCAGGCAGTGCGCTCATTGGAGAGCACTCTGGGATTTGAAGTCCAAAGCACTTAAAGCAAGTTGCCAATGTTGAGAAACAGAGTCCTAAACGCCCTGCCGTCTAAACAGTTCGGAACGCAAGACTGTTTCGGCGTTGCTGGCTGAGGAATTCTGGGAGTTGAAGTCTTCCTTGTAGATTCTCTCACTTCCGTCCTAACATTCCGACCTATCCTATCCTAATAAGGAAGTGGGGGAGCGGGAGGGGGGAGAGAAAGAGAATAATCAAAACGATCCCAGAAGTTCGCGTTCTTTTATAATTCTAAAGTAAGAGTCTACGGCCATCCGGAAGAACCCCTTGAACTTAGGCATCCAGGAAAGGCCTTGCGACTGTGATCCTCGATTTAAAAAAAAAAAAAAAAAGATGGCCAAAAGTCCTCCTCACCATCGAGTCGGAGACCAGAACAGGCCTTGCCGGATCCGATGGTCTCCGCGGGGCTAGAAGGGCCGCTTCCGGTGACGACAGAGCACACAGTGTTCTGCGTCGGGGGAGAAGATGAAGGCGGCTGGAGGCGGACTAGGCCCTGGAGGGAGCCCGATTGCCGCCCACGGGGACTGAGACTTTGGCGGGGAGGGAGCGGGAAGAGGAGAAGGAGTCGCCGTAGGCCGGGGCTGCTGGCTGGGCCTAATGGCGGCTGTCTAGCCAGGCGCGTCCAGGGTGGTGCAGCCCCATGGCAGTCCCTCGTTGGACCCTCCGAGGGATCGAGCCCTTCCTCCACGGGCAGCGCGGCGGTCAGCCCTCGTTCCCCTCTGACTCGCTCGCGCGTGATTTACATGGAAGGTAAGTTGCAAATGAAGGAGAATATTTTGAAGCTCAGCATTGAAATCTTTGATCCTCTCTTAAGCTTGGCTGTTTTCTTGCGGACTTTTCCTTACCCAAACTGGGTAACATCATCAGTGCTAGCTAGTAAAGAGTGGGGTTTGCTCTAAGTTTATATTCTGGTGGCTTGCCTAACAAAGAAGCGTGTTTGATATAAAAGGAGATAGTTGCATTCTTGCCCAAAGCCTTTTAAAACCTCTCAACTCGACTGGGAACTTAATTCCCAAACCATTTGCAGAGCAGAATTCGGAGAGTGCATAATTTTAAGAAGCCATTTTCAGGTTAGGGTGAAGTCAGACGTGCCCTACTCCTGAGTGGCTTTCTCGTAAAAACTGGAGGGAATCCAAGCAGGAAGGAACTGGTAAAAGTTGGAAAGTCAATTTCTTGAGCTTTTCCTGAAAAGAGCCATTCTCCAATTTATACAAGATAATTCTCTAGGAGTTCTTGGTGTTCTCTCAGCTTGTTTTCTTACAGACTTTTTCCTTACCCAAACTAGGTAACATCATCAGTGCTAGTAAGGAGTGTAGTATGCACTCAGTTAATATACTCTGGTGGTTTGCCTGACAAGTGTTTGATATGAAAAGATGATAGTTGCATTCTTACCCAAAGCCTTTTTAAACCTCCCAACTAGACTGGGAACTTAATTCCCAAACCATTTGCAGAGCAGTAATTTGAGAAGCTGGACGAGCACAGGAGTGTGCATAATTGTAAGAAGCCATTTTCAAGTTTGGGTGAGGTCAGAAGTGTCCTAGTCCTGTCTGGGGGGCTTTCTAGTATGGAATAGCTGGAGAGAATCGCAGCTGGAAGGGACTGGTAAAAGCTGGAAAGATCCATTCTCCAATTTATATAAGATAATTATCCAGGAGTCCTTGGTGTTCTCTCAGCTTGTTTGTTTTCTTATATACTTTTCTTTACCCAAACTGGGTAACATCATCAGTGTTAATAAAAAATTGGGTTTACTCCCAGTTTATATTCTAGTGGCTTGTCCTTTCACCATTAATGGGGATGGTCTTAGAGATTCTTTGGCTAGGCTCTTTATTGTTGGCTTCCTTGGCAGTTTCTTGACTAGGTTATTGTTTACTTGATTGTGGTCTGATGTTAACCTTGGAGTTAATCTGTGGTGAACTGGGTGCTGACTGCTTGGGTCTTTTTGTTCCTTTTTGTCTGGGTTGATTGTCTCTTTTGCATAATCTATAAATGTTGTTAATATCTATGTGTCTATTGACTGATTTGTCAGAGTGCCAAGCATCTAGAAATTTCCAGGCATTTTTGAACTTGGCTTGTTCTAGGATGGTCACATTTTCCCAATTTAAACTATGGTTTTTAAACTCTGTGTTGTGAAATTAAAGAATTTTCATCATGTCTTCTGACCGCTGCTTGGTGTTTAATGCCAGTCTTCTGCCTGTTTGTCCTACATAGTAATTGTTGCAGTCCTTACATTGTATCTTGTAGATCAGGGGTCTTCAACCTTGGCAACTTTAAGACTTGTGGACTTCAATTCCGAGAATTCTTTAGCAAACTTTTTCCAAAACAAGCCCATCTGGTCGCAATTAAATACCTGTTGTGGGACATAGCTGGCTGAAGAATTCTGGGAGTTGAAGCCCACAAATCTTAATATTTGCCAAGGTTGGAGACCCCTGTTGTGGAAGACTCCTGTTTTTTCTTCTGGGATTGTTGCGTCTCTCTCATCTGCTGGTACGGCTGCCCTGGGACGAAGCCCCTTTCTCAAACCTGCCAGATCAGGGGTGTCGAACTCGATTATATTGAGGGCCGCATCGGGGTTTGTCCTTGGGGGGCCAGGGTGGGCATGGCTAGCTTGATATCACTTGTGTCAGGGGTGCCTATTGGGGCCCGAGTGCTCTGCCAGCGAAAAAGGGCTCCCAAGCTTCATTTTCTGCTGCAACGGCCTCCTGCAACCCTCTGCCAGCGAAAACTGAGCTTGGGAGAGGCACATGCAGCCCTCTTGAGCTCTGTTTTCACTGTCAGAGGCAACGTTGGGCCGGTCCTTTACTGTTTACCGAGTGACCCAACAGGCCAGATGTAAGCATCCTGCGGGCCAAATGCGGCCCATAGGCCTTGAGTTTGACACACCTGTGCTAGAGCATTGAACGCACTGGATCAAGCCTGCTTCCCCATCCCTTTGTCAAGATAGGCATCCACTCACCCGTGGTCCCTTTCTAGGAGGAAAGGACTGGGCAAACATGTGGTGCTCTTGCAATACTGCTGAATTGAAGGTAGTCCTCGACTTACGGCCACAATTGAGCCTAAAATTTCTATTGAAAAGCAAGAAAGTTGTTAAGTGAATCTTGCTTCCATTTTACAACATTTCTTGCCATAGCTGTTAAGTGAATCATTGCCATTATTAAGTTAGTAACATGGTTGTTAAGTGAATCTGGCTTCCCCATTAGCATTACTTGTCAGAAGGTTGCAGAAGGTAATCACATGACTCCAGGACACTGGAACCATCATAAATAATGAGTCAGTTGCCAAGCATATGAATTTTGATCACATGGCCATGGAAGTGCGGTCATAAGTTTGTAAAATGGTCATAAGTCACGTTTTCAGTGACATTGTAACTCTGAATTTTGAGGGAGAGAATAATTTCCTCTCCTTCAAGTAAAGAGGGTATCTGGGCAGAGAAACAGCTGTTCTATGAAGCAGATTGTTGTATGTTCTTCAGAGGATTGGTGCAAATCTGTATCTCAACAGACCGAAAGTGACAAACTCTGGTTCTCACACAAGAATGTTTCCACAACATTCTGAAGGAAAGGGAGCAAAGGCAAATTTAAAAAGGCAGATGTTTTCGGAAGTGAAAGTGGGTAGAATATTTGGCATATCATCAATTGTTCGGATGCCTAAACGAAAGATTGCCCTTTTGTAAGCCCTTTTCTGTGAAGCAAAAAGTGCTCATTGTTGTCAACCAATTTGGGATATTAGCCACTTGTTGACCATGACACTCATAGCTCTGGCTTCTTTTTTTCCTGCAATAAATAAATTGTACTTTCTGTGTTATGGAGAGGAATCGTGTTCTTAGATCACATTTAAAATAGTAGTATCGGTATCCTTCTTTGTAGTCATTGAATAGCCTTACACTTTTGGCAATGTCACTGATTGTCTAGGACAGGGGTGTCAAACTCAATTTCATTTAGGGTTGCATCGGGGCTGTGATTGACCTTGGAGGACCGTGCGGGCTTGGCCGAGTGGGTGGATGTGGAACAATTGGGTGAGCATGACCAGTTTGATGCCACTCCCCAAACTGTTGGCATGTTTCCTCTTCGCACTGGGTAGACCAGGACAGCCCCGCAGGCCAGATGCAACCACATCACAGGCCAGATCCAGCCCAAGGACCTTGAGTTTGACACTCCTGGACTAGGAAAATCCTAACATCAGGAATTTCTGTGTAACATATCTTTTGTGAAGGTAAGAGCTGAGTCAAATGATTGTGAATTCAGATTTTTCTTGAACCAGGAATTATTTTTAGGTCAGTGAGACATTTACAATTTGGGTGAAATAATGTAAACCATGTAGTCCTCATTTAGTGACAGTTCAGAGTTGCAATAGCATTGAAAAAGGTGACTTAGGACCAGTTTTCACATTTATGACCATTACAGCATCCTCAGAGTCACATGATCAAAATCTGGGTGCATGTATTTATTTAAAAAAAAAATTATATTGCCACCTATTCGCAAATGGTGACTCAAGGTGGCTTAATTGTTTATGATAATTCCCAGGTTCATGTCACAATTTGTAACCTTCCTACCCAGCTGCCCACAAGTAGAGTTGATGGAGGAAGCCAGATTCACCTAGCAACACAATTCACTTAACAACTGCAGTGATTCATTTAACAACTGTGCAGAAAAAAAAAATGCTCATAACTCAGCAATGACAATTTTGGGCTCAGTTGCGGTTGTAAGTTGAGTACTGTCTGTATTGGTGTTCTTTAAGGTTTGTAGATAATATACTTAATGTGTTTTGAGCTACAGAAGCTGTTTTATGAATATGAAGTGCTGTATTTATTAATTTTAATTTTGCTTTCTTTTCGTCATGACCAGATTAGCAGATTATACAAGAAATACCTTATTTTGCAAGATAAATTGGTGTTAAAAGAAGAAACGAAAGGAATCAGCCTCCATATTTGGGTGCTTTCACTCATCAGCTCCAGTGGATAAATCTCGACTGTCCTCACTCTTGCCCAAAGAAGAAGATGCCTGTGATAATTGATCAGCTCCAGATAAATGAAACAAGGGGTAGGTAGAGTATTGTTAAAGCTATTGATCACAGCTACACAACAGTTTAATCTCATATAGGGGGTGAATATTAGCTTGTTGTAGTTTTGCTGTGATTGGGCAGGATAGACATTCTGCTACCTCCTTCCTCGTTGCCAAGGCCAGAATAACAGAGTTTGATGGGGGGTGCAATTCTGCTTATAGTTTCTATAGTGATGGAACTGTATAATCAAGAGATGTTCTAGAGCAGGGCTGGCAAATTCCTGGCCTGTGGGCTGGATACATCATGCGCTGGCCATGCCCATGCCTGGTTTACTGAAGGGGGAAAAGTCCTGATACGTCACCTGACAACGTGAGTTTGACACCCCTGTTCTAAAGAAACTCCTTTGGCTCCATCACATTTTCATAGCTGGCGTGGAAATTTTGATTGCTCAGGGAAAAACTAGAACAGAAGTTGGTTGTGTATGTTGTAGCCTAATTGCTTCATTATGTAGATTTATTACTGTAGAATGCTCTGGATTTTTTTTTTGTTGTTCTTTGAATAGTGCTTCCTAGAAATGCTGTAGACATCCTGTTCAAGGGAAGGTGGCCCAGGTTGACGTGATTTTCATATTTTTAGCAGCTGGATCCGAATCCCTTTCAGGTCTACAATAATGTGATTGTACACTATTTTGACCAATAACCGAGGAGACAAAAAAAGAAAAGGTGGATTAATTTTGATCACTTGAACTTTTCCCATTTTGGGAGGTGCCCTGAATTGGTCCATTTAGAATTCTTGATATCCCTGTCAACTTTGAAACATGTCTATGTTGATGCAGCCATCTTTTCGTTTCTCAGCGTGCCACACAGTATTTTTGGGGGTTGGGGGGGTTGGGAGAGAGGGACAGGTTTGGAATGTTAGCCCAGATTACAAGAAGAGGTCTTATTGTGAGAACCAAGGTCATCTCAATGGGTGTTTGCCAGGGACTTGAAGGAAGTGACCATGGAGACACCAGAACACCTAATATGGACAATGTGACCTGTGCTAAGGAGGGGAGGGACATATTAATTTTGCGAAAATCGCAGGAAATAGCTAGAGTCGGTTTTGCTTCACGCGTGCCGAAATGATGTATTCAATAAAGTTATGCTGAAAGAGATCTGATCTTCTCGATTTTGCTGGCTTGCTTGGATTCATCAATCTTGCTTCCGATACCTTTAGAAGGTTTATTGGCAGTCATGCCATCCATTTCTTGGCTTCTCAGCTCTTGGCTGTCCAGATCCTTCCCAGTCCTGCTGTGCTTTTTGGTAGGATGTCCACTACTTCAGTATCTTTGTTGGTAATACGCTAGTAATACTATTGATAAATTTGCAGATGATACAGTAGTGGTGGGATTTATCTCGGGGGCGAGTCTGCCTACCAAGATGAGGTGGACTGGTTGCTTTCGTGGTGTGGAGACAATAACTTGGTCCTCAACACCAATAAGACCAAGGAGGCTTATAGTGGATTATAGAAGGAACAGATCAGACATTCAGCCCTTGCTTGTCAATGGAGACCGAGTGGAGCAAGTGGCCAGTTTTAAGTTTCTGGGTGTTACCATAAGAGAATCTGACCTGGGGTGCCCATATTGCAGCCCTGGTCAAAAGGGCCCAATAGAAATTATACTACCTGAGATTTCTCAGAAAACAACAACTGAATGAAAAACTGCTGGTGACCTGCTGTTGCTGCACCACAGAGAGTATCTTAACTTACTGCACCTCTGTATGGTTTGCCAATTGCACAGTGGCAGATAGGACAGCACTCCAGAAGGTTAATGTCATTGCCCAGAAGATCACTGGTTGCCCTCTCCCCTCTTTGGAAGAACTTTGTAGCTCCCGCTGCCTTAAAGTTCAAAACATTCTCAAAGATCCATCTCATCCTGGGAACCCTTTTTTTTGAACTATTACCATCTGGCAAACGGTACAGAATAATAAAAAACAAGGACAAATAGGCTGAAAAACAGTTTTATCCCAGGGCAGTAACTCTACTGAATTCTACTGTATAGTGCAATGTTGGTGCGGTGTCGGGGGTTTTCGGTTCAATGTGTGAAGGGTGAAGGATGTGTGTGTTTATTTTCATGGTCATGATGTGCACTGAAGATGGTGTTTGATTTCGTTGTATGAAGTGCAATGACAACAAAGTAAATTAAACTAAACTATTGACTTTTATTTGAAGTGAAACCTCTTTGAATTTCAGAGGAGGGGCAGCTAGCCCTCAACTTAACAACCATTTATTTAGTTGCAACTGCACTGAAAGAGCAACTTTTTCATGCTTATGACCATTGCAGGATCCCCACAGTCACATGATCAAAACTTGGCTGCTTGGCAACTAGGCCGCAAGGTCAATGCGGGAAGCTAGAGTTACTTAACAGTTGTGTTATTAAATTAACCATTGCAGTGATTCACTTAACTGTGTCAAGAAAGGTTGCAATATGGGGCAAAGTTCACTTATCTGCCTTGCTTAGCCACAGAAATTTTGGGCTCCGTTGTGCTTGTAAGTTGAGGATCATCTAATCTCCCAAGTTCAAGGAAGGAGCAATTTCCACTTGTCATCACAATCTTTCAGTGTCTTACATGAAGAGCACATGTAAGTTTTGCTAGAGAAGGGGTGGGATGGCTACACAATGAAATATTAAACTGGGTTCATTCTGACTGAGATGTTGCTTCCCATCTGTGTTACAGGAACCATGGCCACCACAAATCCTCTGGAGAACCTCCAAGTGGAAGCCAGCTGTTCTGTCTGTCTGGAGTACCTGAAAGACCCTGTGATCATCGATTGTGGCCACAACTTCTGCCGGGTGTGCATCACCCGCTGGTGGGAGGATTTGAACCGAGACTTCCCATGCCCCGTGTGCCGTAAGACTTTCCGCCACCGCTCTCTGAAGCCCAACCGGCAGCTCGGCAACATGGTGGAGATCGCCAAGCAACTTCAGGTCACCAATAAGCGAAAGATACGGGATGAGAACTTATGCGAGAAGCATAATGAAGTACTTCGCCTCTTCTGTAAGGAAGACCAGGAGGCAGTTTGCTTAGCATGCGAGATCTCCCACGAACACCGTTCTCACACGGTTGTGTCCTTGGATGATGCCTCACAGGAATACAAGGTAGGATGTTGGCATTGGCACACAATGGCTTTCCTACAACCAAGAGGAGGAGTAAAGACCACCATGACTAACAGTGGGATGATATGCAGATAGTCCTCGACTTATAACTGCTCCCTTAGTGACTGTTCAATGTTACAATAGGTGCTGCCCATCTCCTATGGAGACATGACCACATTTTGGTCTGTTAGCAGCATCTCACGGTCATGTGATCACAACTTACAATGTTTTTGCCATAAATTGACATTTAGCAATAGCACTTAGGCTTATACGCCACTTCATAGCCCTCAACAATCTGGGTCCTCATTTTATTGACCTTGGAAGGGTGGAAGGCTTAGTCAACCTTGAGCCAATCAGGATCGAATTATTGGCAATGGTCAGAGTTAGCTTGAAATATTGCATTCTAACTACTGTGCCACCGCAAAAAATGCTCCATAGAGAACAATGGATTCTCTTTTAACGACTGCAGTGTTTGCCATATGACTGCCACATTTGCTTAAAAGCCTCTGCAATAAAAATAAAAATAAATTGAGACTGTCATGTGATGATCCACTTTATGACCATGACTTACAACCATAATTGGCAGGCTCCATTACTGTCATAAGTTGAGGACTACCTTTTCTTGGGTTCTGTATCAAATGAGTTTGTGTTCTGTTGGTATATCTTCTTGTTTCGATCAGTTATATTCTGAAGTTTTGCTTTAAAAAATGATATTCAGAACCTGTTTTGTAACAAGAGCATTCGTGATCATGTCTTATTTCGAAGTATCTTAGAACAACCTTTTCTAACCCAGGATGCTCCAGAGGGTATTGGGATTATAAGCAGTGGTGGGATTCAAAATTATTTACTGCCAGTTCTGTGGGCATGGCTTGGAGGCTGTTATTTGGTGAACGTGGAGGGGAAAGATGCTGCAAAATCCCCATTCCCTCCCCATCTCACTAACCTGCTTTCCAGCTCCGTTCTCCTATGCAAGGCAACAAAAGAAGACCCAGCCAATCAACTGGGACTCTGGAGGCAGAGAATAGATGGGGGCGCGGCCAGTCAGAGGTGGTATTTGCTGGTTCTCCAAACTACTCAAAATTTCTGCTTCTGGTTCTCCAGAACTGGTCAGAACCTGCTGAATCCCACCTCTGGATAAGTTATTGTTGTCTTTGTGAAGGTGAGTTTGCAGTTCTGTGGTTCCCACATACCTAGAAAGTGCTAGTTTGAGAGGCAACTCTGAATTCACAAATGAAAGCAAATATACATGTGACATTCAGGATAATATTGCAGGGCCCAATCTGGGTCGGTCACTGGGACCAGAGGTTTTGTCTTCCGAGTTTTCAGGCTTGTGACCAAACAAATCCCCAACTTTAAACTGTTAAAGGTATTTTGTGTAAGCTTTGCCCTCTATTTGTTTTTCTGTTTTTAGTCCCTCCCCCAACTGCTGTTTAGGTATTCAATAGCTTCTGGTGACCTTTGAGCAGTTGTTAACTTTTGAGATTTATTTTCAGATTTCTTTAAATCTCAGTATTCCTCTGAATACCTACTTTTGCTTGGCAAACTCATTTCGGTTCCGGTTCTGTTACCTCCTTGGGAAGAGGCCTATTATATCAGTATCAGTTACATTAAAAACATCAGTGTGAAATATAAAGCGGAACTATAGATGAAAATATTGATTGTTGATTCTGGTTTGTTTAATAGAAAGTTAGTCAGGACCTTAGGCAGATATGAGGTAAAGACCAAATTTCAAGCTTGCATGCAAGATTGAGCTACGGTCTTTTCTATGAGATTGAAATGACACCTGTCCAATTCTGGCTGTGGGGTGGCATGTGAATATTAATAACAGGGAGTGGGTATTGCTTGCTTGGTCAAAGATCAATTCTTAAATTCATGGCTGAGTAAGATTTGGAATGGGATGGATATATATATATATACATATTTGTTTTTTTAAGTTTTCGTGGCTACTTACATGAATGCCATTCAGCTTCCTTCAGGTATTATCCCACGTCATTGTAGTGCTTTTAAAGTTGTAGCAACATTTCAGCAGAATCTCATCTGCCATCATCAGGCTTCTGTATTGAGTTTGTATGTGGGTCAGGGTCTCACAGCCATTGGTTTTAAATTTGAGGCTAGCCTATTGTTGTGCCAGGATGTTTTTTT